>JACTAK010000029.1:0-73526 GCA_014858625.1 Venturia carpophila
CCCTAACCCTAACCCTAACCCTAACCCTAACCCTAACCCTAACCCTAACCCTAACCCTAACCCTAACCCTAACCCTAACCCTAACCCTAACCCTAACCCTAACCCTAATTCTCTATTCTAAATTAGGGAGACCTTGTATAACCCTACTACTATTATACCGTACTCTAACCCTAAAATACCCTCTATATACTCTAACTACCTACCCTTCTAAACTAAATATCTCTAGTAAAGATACTACCTACCTAGAAAATTAGTATCTAAAAATTTACTTCTTTAAAACTAAGACTAATCTCTCCCTAAATCTTATTCCCTATAACTAACTTTACCTAATCTCTATTGACTAATAATTACTAACATATACTCTCTACTCTATTACTTTATTTATACCTTATTACTAACTACTTAAGTCTATTAAGATATACTACTTACTTTAAACGTAATTTTATACTACCTACTTTATACTAAAATAAATAGAACCTATAGCCTACCGTAGAAAGTATAGATAAAAAATTATACTAGATTTTATACTTATATAAGAACTATACTACTTATCCTACTCTATAAATAAATAGGTAGACTCTAGGGTGTAGAGGATAAGAAACTAATAAAACCTATACTTTAGATAAGTATTTACCTTAGTTTATCTTACTACTCTATCCTATATATATACCGGTTTCTTCTATAATAAAAACCTATACTTTTCTATACTTAATAACCTATTATTTAATTATAAAGTACTACTTATTACTATCTAGTTTTCTTAATACTAACCTAGCCGGTATTTTTCCTATAGAAAAATATAGAGAAATTTACTTAATTATATAGATATCTAGCTCTAAAGAAAAAGAAAAAATAGAAAAAATAAAGGGTAAACTTTTTACTCTAGTATCTAAGTCTAGACTATATAAATAATAGAATTTATATACTAAGTAGGGCTCCTAATAGGGCGGGTTAGGTCGGATAGGAGGGGTAAGGTTATAGGGTAGGGTTTTAAAACTTAACCTAACTAGCTTTTAGGTTGAACCTAAGGGTAAAAGCGTAACTTACTAGGGTATAAATAGTTAGATATATAAATATTTAAATTAATAAAATAGTAGAGAAATACCTTAAAAATAAGTCTATAGCTTTTTAAATTAAGATATACCTATAGATCTAATAGAATTAAATAAAAGCTAAAAATATACTAGAGATAGGCTAAAAGAACCTAACCTACGCGTCGGGTTATAACCCGGCCTTAGTAGGGTCGAGTTAGATTAGATTTTTAGTAGTTAAACCTATTACCCTAACCTAACCTAACCCTAACCTATTAGGTAGGTTTTAGGTTTAACCTAACCCATTAGGAGCCCTAATACTAAGGTTCTACTCTATATATCTTTCTCTAGAGTCTAGATTTAGAAAGTTCTATAGTAATATCTTAGTTATCTCTAGACTTATTAAGTAAGTTCTAAAATACTTATATTTAGGGCTCCTAATAGGGCGGGTTAGGTTAGGGTTTTAGGGTATAGACCTAACCTAACTAGGGTTAGGTAAAATAAGGGGAGGGTCGGGTTATAGGTTAGGGAATTAAATTTTAACCTACCTAGCTTTCGGGTTAAACCCGAGGGTAAAAGCGTAACTTACCGGGGTATAAATAGTTAGATATATTAAGATTTAAATTAATAAAATAGTAGAGAAATACCTTAAAAATAAGTCTATAGCTTTTAAAATTATAATATACCTATAGATCTAATAGGATTAAATAAAAACTAAAAATATACTAAAAATAGGCTAAAAAAACCCGACCCGTACGTTAGGTTATAACCCGGCCTTAGCGGGGCTAGGTCGGGTTAGGTTTTTAGTAGTTAAACCTACCCTAAAAACCTAACCTAACCCTAACCTAACGGGTAGGGTTTAGGTTTAACCCGACCTATTAGGAGCCCTACTTATATTTAAAATTCTATTATTTATTAGTATTCCTAGATCTAGTAAACTAGATTATTCTAATCTAGTCTATAACTCCTATATAGTCTAGAAAATAGTAGTTTATAGATCTAGTTAATATCTAAAAGAAGTATTATATACTTAAATAGATATAATAAGTCTTATAAATAGTATAGATTTTAAGATAATTTTAGAAGAATTAGATTCTCTATATAAGTTTATAAGTATTTCTACTAGTTATTTAACTATAAAATAGAGTAAATATATTACCTTAATACCTTTAACTTATATATAGAGTTATTATAAGAGAGTTAGTTAATAATTTTTAAAAAATTAGGGCTTATTTTTTAGAGTAATATATAAAATTAGGGTTAGTTTAGATTTAGGGCTAAGTAGAGCTATTAACCTACTTTTTTTCCTAATTCTAACCCTTATCTATAGTATCTTAACTAGACCTTTTTAATTATTTCTATAATATAAACTTAATTTATTCCTCTATATTTAGGATAGTATATTTAGCTCTCTATATTTAGGTCTCTATATCTAGGGTTTATATTTAGGTTATTAGATTAGGTTCTTATTATTAGGTCCCTAGATTTAGGTCCCTAGATTTAGGTCCCTAGATTTAGGTCCCTAGATTTAGGTCTCTAGATTTAGGTCCCTAGATTTAGGTCCCTAGATTTAGGTCCCTAGATTTAGGTCCCTAGATTTAGGTCCCTAGATTTAGGTCCCTAGATTTAGGTCCCTAGATTTAGGTCCCTAGATTTAGGTCCCTAGATTTAGGTCCCTAGATTTAGGTCCCTAGATTTATATCCCTAGACTTATATTACTAGATTTAGGGACCTATTATAGGTAAACGTAAATAATAATATTAAAGTATTATTAGTAGCTATCCTAAGTCTAATATTATTAAGTAGTATATATATAAAGAGAAAATTTAGATAGGAGTAATATTAATAGTAAAAGATAGAATAAGAGCCTAAAGGTATTACCTAAAGGTAAAAGTAACTATATTATAATAGATATAATAATAATAGTTAAGTTATAAGAGTATTAACGTTCCTCTTCTTATAGTTACCTATTATCTTAAGGATAATATACTATCTATATTATCTATATTATATAGTAGTCTCTACTATAGTCCCTAGATTTAGGTCTCTAGATTAAGATCTTAAGATTTAGGTCTCTATATTTAGGTCCCTAGATTTAAGTCGTATTATAGATAAGCGTAAATAATAATATTAAGCTATTATCACTAGCTATCCTAAGTCTAATATTATTAGGTAGTATACGTATAAAGAGAGAGTTTAGATAGGAGTAATATTAATAGTAGGAAATAGGATAAAAACCTAAAGATAAAAATAAATATATTATAATAGATATAATAATAATAGTTAAGCTATAAGAGTATTAAAGGTCCTCTTTTATAGGTAATATAGATAGTATAGTATAGATTATATAATATAGATAGTATAGATACGTAATAAAGGTATATTTATTATTCTTAAGATAATAGCTAACTATAAGATTTTTATAATCCTAATAACTTAATTATTAATATTATAACTAATTAACTATTACTATATAGTTTCTTTCGCCTTTAGGTTATACCTTTAGGCTTTTATTCTATCTTTATAATATAAATTACTTCTATCTAAACTCTCCTATAGTATATATACTACCTAATAATATTAGACTTAGGATAGCTGGTAATAATACCTTAATATTATTATTTACGCTTATCTATAATACTAGATTTAGGTCTCTAGATTTAGGTTACTAGATTGAGGTCCTTAGATTTAGGTCTTTAGATATAGTCTCTAGACTTAAGTCTCTAGATTTAGGTCCCTAAATCTCGGACTCTAGATCTAGGTCCTTAGATTTAGGTCTCTAGATTTAGGTCTCTAGTCTTATATCTCTAGACTTAGTTCCCTATTATTAAGTCCCTATATCTCGGTTTTAAGGTTTAGGTCTTTATATTTAGATCTTAGAATTTAGGTCTCTAGATTTAGGTACTTATATTTAGGTCTCTAGATTAAGGCCTCTAGATCTAGGTCTTAGAGGTTAGGTCTATAGATTTAGGACTTTATATTTAGGTCTTAAGATTTAGTTAAGGGCTTAATACTTAGGTCTCCTATATAGATTTAGGCCCCTATTATTCTACCCCTAGATTTAAGTATCTAGATTTAGGTCTTAAGATTTATATCTTTAGATATAGATCTTTAGATATAATTCTCTATATTTAGATCTCTTACTTAAGGTCTCTAGGCGGCTAGTTTACTTTTATTAAAGTAAATTATAGAGAAGCTTATAGGCTAGTATACTATCCACTCTATAATTAAAGGATAAAAAATCTATATATATTAGATTTGAAACTTAAGGTTTTACTTATATATAACTATATAATAGTACTATAGTCAAAGTATATAGACTAAAATTACTTTAAAAGTAGTCTAGCTTTAGAAGTCTACTAATACTATAGCTAGAAGTTATAGGTCTCTAAAGTATAGGTCTCTAAAGTATAGGTCTCTAAAGTATAGGTCTCTAAAGTATAGGTCTCTAAAGTATAGGTCTCTAAAGTATAGGTCTCTAAAGTATAGGTCTCTAAAGTATAGGTCTCTAAAGTATAGGTCTCTAAAGTATAGGTCTCTAAAGTATAGGTCTCTAATTTATAGATATCTAACGTATAGATCTCTAGTATATAGGTGTTAAATGTATAGGTCTCTAATATATATAGGTTACTAGAATAATTACTAATAGAGTATAGATTTATAGACTAATTCTTCTATAAAATTAAATTTCTTAGGGTTCCTAATAGTTTAGGCCTAAACTATTAGTTTTTAATTTTTATTAGAGTATACTAGTATTTTAGAGTATTTTAGAGCTATACCTAAACTAGACTACTAATATTCTAATACCTTATTACCCAATCTATTGAAATATTTAGATTAAAGTTACTATTTAAAGCATTTTTTATTTAAAATTAACTAAAATACTTATATCTCTAGAACTAGGAAGACTATTCTTTCTATAAGTATATTATTATTACCTAGGTAGTTCTCTATTTATTATATATAAAAATATATATATATATAATTATCCGTAACTACTCTACTAAGTTATACTTATTACTTAAAAATTATATAGTTCTAGGTAAAGTTAGTTAAGTTTACTTCTAAAATCTAACCTATTACCTAGCCTAGGCTACTAAGATCTATAATTAATTATATTAGCTTTCTAAGTCTAAAATCTAAACTACTATATTAGAAACCTAAGAATATCCTCTAAGTTAAGCCTTTTCTAAATTTTAATAACTAATAAGTATACTTTATACTAGTATATACTCTAGATCTATCTATAGTAAATATACTATAGTCTTTTAATCTTATTATAATATTAGTAAACTTATAATAGAAAGGGATTCTTTTTCTAATAGACTCTTTAATACTATAATAAAAGTAATAAAATATCCTTTTTATAATAGTTAACTATATTTCTATAGTTATATAAATAGGGTTTTTAAAATAGTTCTTAACTATATATAATAGATACTATAATATATATATATTAAAAGTTCTATAGGATTATTATTTTAAACATTCTAAGTATAGTTTAACTATATATATTAGATATATTTTTATTTAGATTACAGGTCTATAGTATATAGATTAATAGAATATAGGTCTATAGTAAATAGGTCGATAGAATATAGGTTAATAAGATATAGGTCTATAGTAAATAGGTCGATAGAATATAGGTTAATAAGATATAGGTCTATAGAGTATAGGTCTTTAGAATATAGGTCTATAGAGTATAGATCTATAGATTATAGCTCTATATAATATAGGTCTATAGTTATTAGGATAGTAAAGTATAGGTTTCCAAAATATAAGCCTCTAGAATATAGATCTTACCTTAGAGCCTTCTATAGTTACTATACTATAGACTATAGGTCTTTATACTCTATTAAACTATATAAGAAATATAATAGTTTCTTTTTATTAATAGATTATTACGTAGTATAGTATAGGCCTTTAGAGAATAGGTCTATAAAGTATAAGTTTTTAAAATAGAGTATCTATAAAGTTTAGATCTATAAAGCGTAGAACTCTAAGTTAAGTATCTAGAACCGAGGGCTAGATAATATAGGTATATAATATATAATTCTTTAAAGTATAGGTCTTTAGGATATACCTATATAGATAGAATAGCTATTAAATATAGGTCTCTAAAATTCGGTTCTCTAGAGTATAGGTCTTTATATTAGTATAGAAAAGAGTTAAAGAGTTTTTACTATACTAGTTATCTATAATCTTACGATTTTAAGTAATATAGCTTATTAGGAATTGCTTATAATAAAAGAAAACCTATACGTTAGTACTTCTTAGCCTACTTTATAGTCTACTATTATAAACTATTATTAAAATCTAACGTGGTCTTTTATATAAGATTTAGATTAGGAATCTAAAATAATAAAGTAAGTAGAGTATATTAGAATATATTTAGAAACTAGTAAGACTATAAGTTCTAAGCTTTCTATACTCGTTTATATTATAAGTAAACTTACTTTAGTATACTATATTGGTATAATATATATATATAACCCAGATCTTTCTATAAGAGTTATAACTATTATTTAGAACTAAACTTTTGGTCTATTAGCCTTAGGTATATATTTAATTAGTATATAGAGCTTTGAGATTTAACATTTTTACCCTATAGTAATACTATAAAGCTTTTAAATATAGGTATATAAACTAGAGCGTCGAAAATATATATTAAAGATTAAGGGTTTTTAGGATATCTATCTAGAAAATATTAGTCTATAATAGAAAGGTTTTAAGAATATAAGGCTCTAGAATAGAGGTCTTATAAATGTAGAACTTCGAAATATAGTTATTTAGAATAGAGATCTAGAAAGTGTAATCCTTAAAAATATAGGTTATAAGAAGATAGTTATCTAGAGTATAGGTCTCGAGATTCTAGGTCTCGTAAATATAGGTCTTATAAATATAGGTCTTATAAATATAGGTCTTATAAATATAGGTCTTATAAATATAGGTCTTATAAATATAGGTCTCATAAATATAGGTCTTATAAATATAGGTCTCGTGAATATAGGTCTTATAAATATAGGGTTAGAGGCTAGGTATAGAGTATTCTAGGTAACGATTGGTTCCTTAGCTAGTCTTTTCGTAAACGGCCATGCGCTCGTTTATATAGAGGTAGTAGGCTTATATATCTTTAATATATAGTTAGGGATATAGGCTCGCTCTATTCTTAAAGCTATTTACGGTATAGTTTTACTACCTATTAAGTATACGGTAGACTAATCTTTTATAAGGACGAAGGGAGAGCTAGTTATTCCTATAGCGTTTAGTTGGTATAGAACCTCTATTTTTAATTATAGTAATAGGTACAACTCCGATAAAGGGGGGGAGCCTCTAAATTAGAAGCGAGCGTAGCTATTAGAATTTATTTTCAAGCCCCTTCTAAAGGTTTATAGTACTTTTAAGTAGTCGTGTCCTTATAAAACGAGCTTTCACATCTTAGTAGCTATTAAACTAGGCTATTTATTCGAGGGATTAAGGGTTAGGGTTAGCCCGACTCTAACGGACTAATAGTAGGACTAGTATAGCGTTCCTCTAAGTCGAGTATCTAGCGCTTAATAAATTCCAATAGGGCTAAAGTATTTTAGGCGTTGGTTTTTTTCCTTACGTTTCTACGGTAGCGTGACTGGCGTATACTAGTATAAGTAGTTAATAAATAAAATTTAATTTAATCTAACCTATATAATTTTTACTATAAACTAGGACTCTCTTTACAGTTTCTAACCGTATACCTATAATCGTATATACCCTACTTTATACCTATAGTATATTTTCAGCTCGTTATAACGCGTACTACCCGTAGGTATACTATTATTCGTAAGCTTCCTCGTGGAAATCCGTCGAAAGATCTAGTACGAGTTTTTGGCGGACTCCGTACTACTATCCTCTAAGGTACGCATTACCCTATTAGACGACTACCTCGCTACGTCCGGCGCTATCGCGACGAAGTAGATTCGCCGTCTAGTTCTTAGGCGTAGAGACTATACTTAAACTATCGCTATCCTTCCGCTACTATTACTCTCCTAAGAAATATACTTTAACGTTACCTAGGCGCTTTAGTCTAACTTCCCTATAATAGTATAGTCTACTTAGTACGTCGACTTTAGTAGGACTTACGGCCTAGCTAGAAACGCTAGAGATATTATACAATACCGAGTTATAGCTTCCTATCTTATACGCGCTCTACACCCGTTTACTAGAAACTATATTCGCGAATTTAACTTCTTTATACTAAAGTTTAACTATACCACCCTGCTATTCTGGAACGGCCCTTATATAGCTAAGCTTTACTCTAAATTCTCGAATCTCTACTATATTAATATCTTCCTACCTATCTGTAGAGCTTTGGTACGTCTAATATAGTACTTTAAATATATATTATTAAACGACCGCGAAGACTTCCTAGGGTATAGATATATAGCCTAAATCCTAACGCCGATCTAAGTACGGATAGCGATTATAGCTAAAGTCGTTCGAAGCTAGGTATCTATCCTTAAGGTAAGTAAGTACGTCTAAACTAATCGTTTAGAGCTAACCCGTTCCTATAAAGGAGCCCGCCCATTTCCATCCTAAACTTAATATACTTACGCGCTATTACTAAGACGGAGAATATATTAAGATATAACTTAATTTCTAGAAAGAGATAATGGAGACTATTACGCAGGTTAGCGACGGCACGGCTAGCCCCCCTACTATATCGACGCGGTTATAGTCTAGGTAGATTCTTAACGTCGAGACGAGTATTAACTAGTTTATCGATCCGACCGAGATAGTATATAGCGCGGACCTGACGCGGCTATTTTAGGAAGGTACTCGAGTCTAGCCCTACGATTATACTACCGTAATCGACTATAGTCGGGTAAGGGCAACGGGTAGGAATATAAATACGGACCCTTTTACTTTTTATTAAGTAGACGGCGTAGTCCTCGGTCTTTCTATCGAGTATACTATTATTTATAAAGTTTAGTCTTTTATACCTTAAGGTTATATTATTCTTTTAGTAGTTTACGCTTTTAGTACTTAGTTTATATAATCTTCTATATAGCTTAGATCGAATTAATAATTCCTAAGGGATTGAGTCTTCTAAAAGCCTAGGCGAATAACCTACCTACAATTTCCTCATACTAGTAACTTAGTATATCGCGCGGCTTAATATTAGATCTCGGTATTTAGGTTACTCTAATAGATAACCTACCTGCGATTTCCTTATACTAGTAACTTAGTATGTCGCGCGGCTTAATATTAGGTCTTAGTATTTAGGTTACTCTAACGGATAACCTACCTACAATTTCCTTATACTAGTAACTTAGTATATCGCGCGGCTTAATATTAGGTCTCGGTATTTAGGTTACTCTAACGGATAACCTACCTATAATTTCCTTATACTAGTAACTTAGTATATCGCGCGGCTTAATATTAGGTCTTGGTATTTAGGTTACTCTAACGTATAACCTACCTACAATTTCCTTATACTAGTAACTTGGCATGTCGCGCTACTTAATATTAAAGGACGATCTCGAGGGGCTATATACCTATAGAAACGCGATACTATAAGCTTTTAATCCCGTTGGATAGCCTAGCTAGATAATAATAGTACTTAGACGTTATAGGAGTTCTTTATAGAGGTAGGAGCTTTAAAGGGTCGCGTAATTATAGTCACGATAGTAGTAGTAAGATAGGTGTAATGGATAATAATAAAGTCGTTATAAGGTTTAGGACGTATATATAGTAGGTAGTAAAAAGTAGACCTAGGAGTAGAGGCTTATCGTAATAGTAGGACCTTATCCTATCTTCGCTTTAATATTTTCGCAACTATAATAATATTACTTAGTTCGTCCTAGCAAAAGTTATAATAATTTTGGAATTATAGAAATATAGGCTAAAACTAATATCTATTAAGGGTAGTAAGAGCGTAGGTCCCGGGCGGGTAGTAATAATTATACCTAAAATTTAGTATCTTAGTCGACGATAGCGTAGATAAACGCGCTAATATAACCTACGGCTAGGCTATTCTCTTATTATTAACATTCTAGGCGTAGTCTATAGAAACTAAAGAGAAAACCGGGCCTAGTTGGAGAGAGGAAAAGTTCCTATCCTCTAATAATTCCTGTATAATATGATCTAATTTATGCTAATTTTATTTTAATCGGAAACTATTTAACCGTATACGTATATATTAATAATAAATATAACTTCTAGGTCTTCTCTATTCCTCTAAACTCTATTCCTCTAAACTCTATTCCTCTAAACTCTATTCCTCCAAACTCTATCCCTCTAAACGGCTCTACCTACCCTATATCTTACTAGTACTTCTTTTACGACTTAGCGTTGCGCCTTCTATTTAATATAATTCCTACACGCGTTATATTAGACGTTAACTTCTTCTCGCTCGCTAGAGAACTCCGTGATAAAGTCTATAACTACTATTTACCTAAGGGCGCCAACTTCTTCGTTATAGTAGCCTACGAATATATTAGTAATAGTAGAGGTGGCGGAACTAAGTATATTACCGGTATTAAGAGAATCGATTATAATATATACGACGGTAGCCTCGCTAAGCTTCTATATTTCGCGGCGGTAGACGATACTATCTTAGTCGAGCTAATAGCTTTACTTCTCTATAATAATATCGTATACTTCCGCATAGATTCTAGCTTCGATAACCGCAGATTCGGCTATAGGACGGTGCTATATATTAAGAATAAGCTTACTTATACTATTGCTACGGTTGTAAGTATCCTATATCTACTTAAGCTAAGCCTAGAGTAGTATATATATAAATTGGATGCAGCGGGTCTATATATACTTCTCGGGCCGGTTATAGAGACGTTAAGGGAGGAGGCGATTACTAGAGGTAACGATATACTTAAGACCTTAGCTCTACTTCGGTTAAAAGTATTAGATAAAGACGATACGGTACTTTTATAGAACTTATACGACTTCCTAACGTCCGATACGGCGCTAGAGGTATATAGGACCTTAGAGATATCTAAGCGACTAAAGGCCGAGTTACTAGATATCTTTAAGGGACTAGTAGTCGATATATAGCCGTCCTATAGGCCTCTGCCGGTAAGTCGTACCGCTTTTCTATCTATTAGAATAATACTAATTTCTTATAGATCTAGGATCTAATTCTCGAAATCTCTTTTAGTAGTTAGTACAACGGTAAGGGGTGGAGCCGTAGGGCTAGTTTCTAGAAGGGTATAGTAGAGATTATTAGTAGGTTAAAGATAAAGCCTAGGGGGCGAAGTATTTAAAGTAAAGAGGCGGATACTATAGTAGAGCTTATTACTATAGTAGTACGTCTAGATCGCTATATAAAGCGAATAGATAAGCGAGGCTTAGTCTAGGAGGGAATAGTGCCCTAGCTAATGAAACCTATAGCTAAGACTACTTTTATAGATAGTCTTCGTCGTTAATTCTAGATATTTTAAGTACTAGGGGGCGTACTAAATAGGAGAACTATTATATTAATATGTTCTACATTCTAGCGTGTTCTTAGGGCATAGGTAGCCGAGTAGTAATAGATTAGCTCTATATTATTCCCGTACGGAATAGGTATCTTGCGTAATCTTTACTTATAGAGACGTCTATTAATAGGATTCTAATATGACGGAGTACTTTCTTCCCTTTATAACTATAATACTTTAATAGCTACTACTATAAGCGGTTTAGTACGTAAACGTTAAAGCGATAGGCTAAAATGGAGACCGGCGTTTCTATATAAGGTTGAAGAGAGAGAGAGAGAGATCGTCGAAATATACCACCTTAGATATATCCTAGTATATATATAACTTTTCTCTCTATCTTTAGTATTAAGCTACTTCTCTCTATAGTCTTAGATACTAGCTTTAGGAAGAGTACTAGTAGCGTTCCTTATATCCTTTACGCTACTAGTATATAGCAAGAATAGAGCGTATATAGAAACTAACCCGAAAACTATAGAGTAAAGTAGTAGACGTATAGCTAAAATTCGCTCCCAAAATTACTAATAATAAGTCTTTTAAATAGTAGTATACTACCTTCTAGCTACTCTCCTTAGTACTATACTCGTAATACCCGTCTAGTAGTAGCTATAGGTCGCGCTATAGGTAGAGTTAACGGTCCGGGCAGATATAAACTCTTCCTCCTCGATAAAGAAAAGGGAGAGAAGAAGGTAACCTACGTTCTTAATACCCGTAAGTTTTACTCTCTCCTACACGCTATTACCTCCTACTTTCCTAACCTTAGTAATAGGCGTCCTAAATACCGCCCTCTTCACCTTTAACGAAGAAGAATATACCCTCGGTAACCTCCTCGCCGAATACCTTTATACGCTCCCCTCTATCTACTTCTCCGCCTATAAAGTACCACACCCTCTATCCGCAACCTTAGAACTACGCGTCTCGATAGATAGAATATTAACTCCTAAGGAGGCTCTTTTATAAGCGTATAGTATAATTATTACGGACTTAACTTCCCTAAGAAGACCGTTTATAATATTAGAAGAGTTGGATTTATTCGATTAAAAGAGGCTTTGAATATATATCTATAAAAGAGTTTAGATTTATTAGTTATAAGAAAGATAACTTCTCTAGACTTTTTGAATCCAAAACATTAATATCTTTACTACTTTCTACGGCTTTTAAGCCTTCTTTCTATATACCTACAATACCTTAGACTTCTTTCTAGACACCTACGAAGATAGAGGTTATAGTAGTTCTAGTAGATAGGATAAGGGTAAATATATAGGAATGGAGTTTAGGGTCGGGGCTCTTCTATAATTAGTATCTTATAATTCTTATACGGTAAGCTCCCGCGTTATAGGTAAAGCGCTAGATACTAAGGTAATCGACTAGATCTAGTAGTATGTCCTACGCGCAGCTATTATATTATAGTAGTAAGGTAGTAGAGTTAAACCTAGAGATAGTAAATAAAAGCGGTAGTCTTATACTTATCGTAGACTTACTACCTTTAAAAGACTAGGAAGTTAGATACGTACGGTGCAATTAGGATATAGGTCCGCCCCCCGCTAAGTTAGAGTCGCGGGTCGGGTATTACTTAATGTAAATAAATACTAATTACGTTAAACTTAGTCCTCGACTTACCTTCGCGTACTATTCCCTTTTTACCTAATTAATACCGAAGTCAGGTTATTAATAATAGTACTCGAGATTAAATTACCTCCGCGCGCTATACCTCCTTTATACCGTAGTTTTAAAAACGTACTATTAATAAGTTACAGTAGACTCTAGAGATGGTACAGGGCCAGCGACATCGACGTACTAAAATTTAAAGAGTTTGAGTTTAGCTAAGGCTACCGGAAGGGCCGATAGGGGGTATAGTTATCTATAAGTAATATAAAGTAGAGCACTAGTACCCTAATAAATACTAGTTAGGGCGCGACGATTATCGAAGTAAGAAATAAGGCCGCGAGCTACCTTATACTAGCTATTAAATACGAGTATATATTAGCGCGGTAGGTCGATTTACTACGAGATACTAATCTCTATAGGTACTAATAAAGAAGGTAAGCGACAGATTATAGAAAGAGCTATAAGCTTTAATTATAAACTAGAGGTCGAAACTACATACGATCTAGCCGCTATATATTTAGTAAAATCTGCGTATATCGGCCTAGAGGCCTAAGCCTATCCTTACTATAAGTTATCATAACGCCTAGTATAAGAGTAAAGTTAATAATTATAGTATATTCTAAGCTATTATCTCCTAACTACGGTTCGGAATTAAGTAACTATTATAACTTAGGTAACCTACCTTCTATCTCGACGCTTATAACGTCTAACTCTAACGTACTCTCTTACTCTTCTATAGGTAACTCGGGGTACGAGGAGGATCTTATCTACTTCGATAACTCGGAATTAATAATACCTCCTAAACTACTAGTCGGTCCTACCGGTAAGAAGGTAAGAAGGTAAGTAAAACGCGCGGTCGGGATTACGCCCTAATAATTATAATAGCTTACCTTATTATATGCGCACCTAGCTATATTAATAGATATTACTTTATAGCGGGCGAATCCGGAAGTAGGTAGGACGCTAGTAGCGCTCGATATTAAAGTATATAAACGGAACTACTACTTATTACTAGAGGTTAGAGTAGTAAGCGTCGATCTACGATATCTTTAGGCGCTAGACCTAAAATCCTATATAACTATAAGGTACTAGATAGTCTATAAGTATAAAAGGTTCTATAATAGCTCGTTTAATAAGTTATTAGTAGGCGCCCGGGATTATTTCTACTTTAGTAGGTCGGAGAGTCTACTACTAGCCTTAGTCCGGGATACTATAGTAGACCTATTTAAGAGCTTTAGTAGACTAGGTAAGGTCTAGCTCCTAGGCTATAGGATTTAGTAAGACTTAAGTTAGTACGAACGCTTAGGGTTAGTATTACTATTAGTAGATGTCGTCGATATTATATTAGTAGATAATACTTTGCGAGGGGCGTAGGAGAAGTAGCGCTTAATAACGCTTATAGCGGAGCACGGTATAGAGGGAGGGTACGAGTATAATAGTAGTAATAACGCGGCGTATACTTTATTAGTAGGCGTGGAGATAGCGAGGCGGCGCGTACTAGTAGATCGTATAGATAGGTTTTGTAGCGATAGTTTAGAGGAGGCTTATCTTCTATTATAAAAGTACTACTTAGGGTTCTATTATAAGAATCGTAGTTTTATATACGCTCTAATTATAGAGCTAGTAAACGGTACCGTATAGTATTCTCTAATTACTAGAGTTAGTCGGAATTCCGTCTCTTTAAGGCTCGCCGCGGCTCTAACGTATTACTATTAGCGTTTAAATATCGCTAAGGTAATTATAATATCTAGGTACAAATTAACTACGTATTCTAGGTTATAATTCCTATTACGGGGTATTTAGGTCGCTAATATAGCGCTATATCGTTATACTAGTATATTAGGGTAGTCCGTAGCTTTACTTTCTAGGTCTCGATAGTTAGGTTATATTAATATAGGTAAGATAGGGTCGCGAAATCTTATTCTTATTTTTAGGTCTCTTCTATCTATATTCACGCCCCAGGTCGTATAATTAACGCTATATCGTTATACCGGTATATTAGGGTAGTCGTAGCTTTACTATCTAGGTCTCGATAGTTAGGTTATATTAATATAGGTAAGATAGGGTTGCGAAATCTTATTCCTATTCCCGGGTCGCATGAAGAGCGCTATACGCTTATACGGGTATATCGGGCCGGCCATAGCTTTACTATCTAGGTCTTAATATTTAAGTCGTAATATATAGGTAAGATAAGGATTACACTATCCTATAGTAGGCGCTAACTATTATTCTTACTAAAGCTATTCGCAATACTCCTCGTTAACCTTTTCTATATATTAGCGATACTATTCTAGGTATATAAATATAAACGCTTAGTATTACGTACCCGATATTAACGGGGGGCGTTGTTTACCTTAGGTAGATAGGACTAGAAGGTTTAGTCTACTTCTACCTAGATTCTATTTAAAGTTAATACCCTACCTCGGCGTAAATAACTAGAATATCCACATTGGCAGTATAATAAGAATAAGTAGGTATAATATAGAGGATCTAGAGCCTCTTGCCGAAGAGGAGCTAGAAGATAGAGTACGTAGTTATATTACGAAGTCGACAAGTAATACGCTAATTAATGGAAGTAGCTTAAAAGTATACGGGAGATATCGAGACTAGATATATATAGCGCCTTTCTAGTCGGCGCTACTTTTAGAGTTATTAATCCTCTCCTACTAATATTTAACTACCTATCTTACTCTCTATATAGCGTTTACTAATTATAATTTATAATACTATCTAACCTCTCCGACCGCACCACGACAGGACGTAGATAGTATAGGAGAGATAGTCCCGCTAACTATATTATAAGTCCTATAATTACCCTCCTCTCTAAAGCTATAATAGGACGAGTCGCCTTCGACTCGGAAGCTAGAATAGGCTAGGTCCTATATAGCTACTCCGTCTAAGGGGGTTATAAGCGTTAAAGCAATACTAAAGAAGATAGTTAGGCTAAGAACTATAGATAATACGAGATAGGTAGGGTTTAGCATAGCTACTCCTTCTAAGGGAGTCGTAGGCGTCAAAGCGATACTAAAGAAGATAGTTACGCTAAGAACTATAGATAATACGAAATAGGTAGGGTCTAGTATAGCTACTCCTTCTAAGGGAGTTATAGGCGTCAAAGCGATACTAGAGAAGATAGTTATACTAAGAACTATAGACCCTAACCTCGAAGGCCTACGCGGAGTAAATAAATATAAAATAGATAAATTTAAATTAGATAAAATTAATAGCGGATACCGCTATACTAGCTACCTGTAACAACGACTCTACGGATAATATTTAGGAGGGAGTAGCTACGAGTAATTACCTATATCGGGATATACTATTAGTAGGAGTATAGGGGATACTTTAGGTATAAATACGAGATTCCGAGTATCTAGATAGAGCGCGTAGCCGGCGAATAGTCTATACTTATAGGATTTAGTCGATCTTTTAGATATTAGAGGTACTATCCTACTAATTACTAGATAGATAGCGTGGATCTATTAAATATTCTATAGCTTTAGCCCTTGGATTTATCACGTATAAATCGATATAATATTATTATTATTACTATAGTATTATTAATATCTCACGGTATCCCCTAATAATATTAATAATAACTATAATATCCCGATAACTATAGCGCGGCGACCTTTACTTACCCGCTACGCGATAATAACCCTAGCCTCTATAATACTAGGATATAGGGTCCGATCTATAGTTACTTAGGTAACTCTAGTAAGACTTATAGATCTACGGGCCGCTCTCTCCGCCTATAAAAAGGCCTTAGAAGCTATCGGATACCTTTAGGAACGCTATTATTAGTCTTATTAGACCGTTAAATAAACCGACCGTCTATACTAAGAGTATACGGGTATAGTTAAAACTATCGGCTAGCTTATATTCGAAAACGAATCTAAGGTTAGCGAACTAAATAGAATTTACCGATAGAATTATACCGAGGGTACCTATAGACTTAATAGCTATCTTACTACTAAGTAAATAAGGGATATTACGAAGCGAAATTTATTAAAGGATAGCTATATCTACCTTATAGAGCCGTTAGCCGTTCTATCGGACCCGTACGAGGTGGAATTTAATATAGAGTTAGATAGTAGCGGAGAAGGTTAAGCCGACGACATTAGAGAGGATAATAGAGGAACGGCGCCTAGTACTATTAGATAAACTTCGTCGTTTACTAGTAGATTAGTCTAAGACGTTATTATAGGCGAGGATAATAAAGGGCGAAAAGAGAGATACGAGGAACCTATATAGGCGGATAGCTAGGGTATGGAAGACTAGTATTAAAGATATAGAAGGGCGGGCACCTCTATACCGTTTTATAATAAAGAGATAGGGTTTCGGTAGTCGTAATTATATAGGTCTAAGGTTACTAGCTAGATAAGGAAGAGTTTTTAGAATAGTAATTTCAACTCTAACTACGAGCGCGCTAACGTTTAGTATAGATACTCCGGATACGCGCGCTAATAACCTACCCCCTCCTCTTAAGCGTTTCTAATAATCCCTAACGCGGCCGAAGTCGCCTAATACCTATACTATTAACGTATATCGAAAGAATTTACTACGATTTAGTTATAGACGATATATAGACTTAGACGCTCTACGGGATAATAGCTAAAAAGCTCCCGGCCTTAGAAGTATAATAGACGAACTAGGATTAAAGCTAGGTCTTAGGATATACGAGATTATATAGGTAGCGCCTAAGCTTATAATAGAGGACGCCGTTATATATTTAGGACCTATAGAGGCGAAGCGTTAGAAGGAAAAGAGACGAGGTATAATTAAAGAGAAGTTAAGGAAGGAATATACGCCCGAGAAGTAGCTATAGGTTATAATACTTACCGATACCGGCGAAGACATAGGCGATATACGGTAGTACCTCTAAAATGGAATTATAACTATTTACAGGTAGTTATATCCGAAGAAATTAGGTTACGCTTATCTATATATTAAGTTAGCTTTCGGTATAGTCGCCCGATATAGTAAGATAAGAATCCGTACCTACTTAGTAGGAGGTAAGTAGTTAGTATAGCCGTAGCTTAGTACTATATTACGTAGATCTACTAGCTAGTTACATATAACCTAAGACCTATATTCTCTATTCTACTTCCTAGAGTCCGTATATCGGTTATTTAGTCCCGCCTAGTATAATTACTAGAGATAGGTAGTAGCTAGGAGTGGAAAGGTTCGGACGAGGTTAGGATTAAAGTATTATACTCTTAATATAATAATAAACTTAGCGCGATATATACTACTTAAGAGCTTAGATTATTGGAACTAAGCTTCTACTTAAATAGGAGTAGTTTTAATTAGGGAGTAGGCTCGTATCTAGGTCTCGACATCCTACTATTTTAACTCGCGGTAGAGTTAATCTAGTACCTATAGGTCTTAATAATATTAGGTTTCGATAATCGGGTCTCTATTTAGGGTTAGGGTTGGACTCGGTTTAATAAGGTCTAGATAGGTTTTAAGGTAAAGGGTTTTTAGACTTAGGTCTCGACATCCTACTATTCTAACTCGCGGTAGAGTTAATCTAGTACCTATAGGTCTTAACGATATTAGGTTTCGATAATCGGGTCTCTACTTAGGGTTAGGGTTAGGACTCGGTTTAATAAGGTCTAGATAGGTTTTAAGGTAAAGGGTTTTTAGACTTAGGTCTTAACACCCTACTATTCCAACTCGCGGTAGAGTTGAAATTGGATAATAGCGATTACTTCGGCTTAGGTTTTAGTCTATAGGTCGTAATACCTTTTTAAAATTATTCTCCCCTTTCCCTATCTATCTTATAAAGGAAAGTTTATAATAAGATATTAGTAGGAAACTACCGTTAGTCCGCCTACTTATCGTACGGAATGAGGGCGTTATTAGTATTATTATCTAGTATTACCTCTCGCGGTATCTATACGAAACGTTAATTACTACTATAATAAAGGCGACGTAGTAACCTTAGTTCGCCCTCTACGTAATAATAAACGCGCCGCTAATATACTATAGGATTATAGAATCTAGTCTACGATTACTTAGGTAACTCTAGTAAGATTAGTAGATCTACGAGCTAGTATCGACGCCTACTATAAGGCCTTAGAAGCTATCTCCGCCCTATAGTATTATCGATCCGGTCTAAATAATACGCTAACCGCCTAGGTATACCCTATATATCCTAAGCTCGTTTAAGCTATCTACCGGATTCGTATTCGAGCTTAAACGTAAGTCGTAGTAAATTATATAGAACTAACGATAGAATTAGCGTAGAGGGTACCTACGAACTTAAGGAGCATTTCCCTAGTAAGTAAGTAGAGGATATTAGAGCGCGACTATCGATAAATAGTCTCTTCGCCTATCGTGAAATCGCCGTCCGTTACGTTAGACCCGGACGAGATAGACGTCGATATACTCTTTAGGGACTACGGACGAGGCGAAATATTATAAGAAAAGAGGTAATAACGGAGAATAATACCTACGTACCGATTAGGGACGATCCTCTTCTACTAATAGATTCGCCTACGCCGCTATAGGATAAGATAACACGCGAAGAAAGGCTTAGTACGAGGAATATATATCGACCGATAGCTAAGGAATAGATAGCTAACTTCGAAGATATAGGAGGGCCTATAGATAAGTTTATAAGGGAAAGATTTAGAGTCGGCGTCGTAGTTATACGCTCTAAGATTACCCGAAAGATAAGAAGAAGTTTTTAGGGAAGTAATTATAATAATAATAACCCTAATATTAAAGGCTAGTAGTACCCTTCTTTCTCTAGATAACTTAGATAATATCCCTACCTATCCTACTAAGCGTTCCTAACTATTCTTTACACGGCTAAAGTAGGCGGGGAAATCGCTATTACTAATACTATTAACGTATACCGGACGAATTTCCTACGACTTAGTCGTAGGCGATTCGTAGACCTAGACGCTCTTTCTCTCGCCTAGCTAAAAAGCTCCTCTCCTTAAACGAGCGATAAAAGGACTAGGATTAAAGCCTAGTCTCGGACCGTATAGAGATTATATAGGTAGTACCTAAATATATTATAGGATAACTAACTATATATATTTAAGCCCTATAGAGACGAGGTATCGGAAGGTAATAAGATAGGTAAGTAATAGAGGAGGTTTTAAGGAAGGAATCTACTCCTAATAAGTAGCCGTAGGTTATAATTCTTACCGATTCCGGAAAGGTAGATAGGTACGAGTAGGAGTAAGTAGTAGAGAACCTCTCGGGTTATAGTAATATAATAGATTCTTAATTATTCACGGTTAGTTAGTATCTAAATAGTTCGGTTTACTCTTTATCTTCCCCCTAAGTCTCTTTATATTTTACGGCTTACGTGATTTTCTTAAGTAAACTTCTAATATACTAGATAGGTATCCGTAATCTAAGGTCTTAAAGTAGGTCTCTTTATATTCTATCTTCTCCCTAACGGAACTTATATAGTAAGGGGTAATACTCGAAGAAAGCTAACTAATATTATTAGGTTTATTTACTACCTTAAAGCTAATAATATAACTAGTTATACTAAGTACTTAATACTCTACTATCTTTACCTACGAGTCCGACGCTTAATATAGCGCGCCCTAATAGTACCCTTACGTAGTCTCTTTATTATATAATACTAGTCGATCTAGGTCGCCCTTATAGTAACGGTCGAGGCGGATAGAGAAATTAGTAAATCCTATAGTTTCTTTAAGGTATACTACTAGAAAGCTAACGCGACCTTCGATATACCTAAGCCGCCTATTACTAAACTAATCCTAGTACTCCTTAAGGAAATTAAAAAGTAGCTATTATTAACCGCGCGTAAACCTTATCTCGATAGATAGGAGAAATATAGGCGCTACGGAGAAGGTATCTATACGAATTAGATTATTATAGCCCCTCCTTCCTAGAAGCCCTAGAACGACGAAAGGCCCCTATATAGGAAAAGCTTAAGCGTATAGTAATAATACTATCTAGAGAAATAGCTAGCGATAGGTTTAGCTAGTAGTAATAGGGGGAAGAAGAATATATTAAGACTCTCTACTAATATCGACCTAGATAAGGGTAGAGATAGGGACTTCTCTCCCTCTAACTATAGTAGTCGTATTATATCTACTTCTAATAGAGAGGGTAGGGTTATATATATAGATATAGAAGAGGCTAAATATATTACGTCTATTTCTAGTAGAACCCTATCTATTTACTCTAACTCGACTAATAGGTACGAAGACGACCTAACCCTTAGTAAAGATATCGAGAATAATAAGATGTTAAATCCTCTAGGTACGACCGGTATAACTATAGTAGGATTAGGGCGAATATTAGGATATATCCTAGTATTAATTAGGATATAGACGATAAAGAATATCTTACCGAGACGGACTTTAGTAAGGAGGATATAGTTAAAGAGATATATATAGGGAGAAAAGTATTCTAGTACTAGGCTCTCGCTCTAGGTAGACTACTATATAAAGCTAATACCTATATATATCGATAATTCTAGCTTAGTATATTCGCGTTACGAGTTATTCCTAAACTCTAAGCTACGCGAAATTTTCGGTCTATTACGCCCCTATAGTACCTACTATATATAAGCTTAGATCTACTTTATACCTAAGGAGAATAAAAACCTAATAGAGTATAGCTACTACTTCGATACCTTATTAACGCCTAGCCTCTACGGGCCTTTCTAATCTAACGTTACGCGAGTTAATCTATCCGCTCTCTTATTATTTAGATTAAGTAACGATATTAGTAAAATAAAAGCTATAGTTAAAATACTTAGATTACGTCCCTCCCTTAACTAGTACTAGATCGAGTAGGTAGATCCTAAATTAGTCTAAAAGTTAAAGGATAGATAGGCTAAGATAACTAAAGGCGAGCCTATAACTAATATAGTATAATATACGGACGTAGTAAAGGTTATAAAAGAGGTTCGAGCTCGTCTAGAGAAAGAGGAAGGGTCGGAATAGCCGCGACCTAATTTATTATATTAGTATAATATCTTAGGGTATTTAGTCGCTTTAAGTAGACTTCTAGGATAGATACGAGTACCTAGAGAGCTAGATAAGGCGTAAAAACGGCGAGTAGTACGTTAGATATATTATTAGTTATTTAGACTTAGATAGATAAGAGTTACTATATTATTAGACGAGGTAGATAGTAGAATAAGGTCGTCCTATAGCCGACTTCTCTATAATAGAGGTAGCCTATCTTCACTTCTCTTAGTAATATATAATTATATTAAACTAATTTAAGGCTTCTTCTATATTCCCTAGGGTTTAAGCGTAGTAGGGGATTACGTAGGGTTAAATATATTAGTATCCTTATAAGGTAGTACTAGTAGTAGGTAATTTATTACTAACGCGCTCGAACTAAATAATAGATATTAATAATAACTTAACGACCCTATTTCCCCTATTACTAAGTACGAATGAATTCGGTATTATACTTAGAGACGAAACTATTAGAGAATAATTAATAATTACTACTACGACTCTAGTAAGACTAGCAGATCTAATAGCTAGTATTAGAGCGTATAGAAAGAGTTTAGCGAGTAAACCCGGATTCGACTTTAAGCGTAGACTTATTACGCAGAGGCTATAGCTAGAGTAATATAGTAGGGTTGGGATTAGCTATCCTATATAGTAGTAATAAAGTAGTCTAGTAATAATATCGTACTATATAAGTAAAGCGAAGCTTACGAGATATAAGAGTCGTAGATTATACTAAGTAACTAAAGCAATAGCGAAGTAACTAAAGAGTAGAACTACGAGACCTTTAAGAGAGTAAAGTCTCGTCTATATATAGAGATCCTATCCTAAAGCTCGCGAGGCTCGTTTAGTAAGAATAAGTCGAATAAACCCCGAAGGTTTATTAGGCTTATCCGCTAATATTAGACTAAATAACCCCCCCCTAGGCTCATTTAGCTCGTTTACTAAGAATAATTAAAATAATCCCCTCCCGTAACCTAGACCTTATCTATTTACTAATTAGTTCCTAGAGTAGACTATACGTAATATAGCCCTCCCTCTTAGTAAGCTAGTCCTATAGCGATTACTTAAGTAGCGATAAAACCCCGCGCCCCGAAATTAAAGATAACTTCGAAAACTTCTACTAAGCGAAAACGAACCGTTAAAGAAATATAAAAATACGGCCAACCCGTAATATTCTCCTATTAACGTTATTTCGAAAATAATTTTTCCTATATTATTATACCTTCCCGAAAATTAATAAAGTGTGTATCGTGTACGAGGTTAGGAAAACCTTATATAGAGGTATCGTAGTCGTCCCTAGATAAAACCCGGGAGTAAAAATAGAAATAAATTTCGGAGGATAAAGAAAAGTTATTATTAGCGAATATAGAGGTAACTAAAATAATAGCGGAGGTTATCCGGCGGTAGTAAGAGTAGTCGGAGCTCCTAGCCTAGATTAAGTAGAACGAAAAGGTTCTACTACTAGCTTATAAGAGAGTATAGGTAAAGACTATTTACCTAATCGAGGAGTTAGAAGAGGAGGAGAGAGATAAGAGGAAACGGAAGTAGAAAAGAGGCGAGGTAGTTAGCCCCGAGCCTTCCGACTTTACGTCCTTCCTTTCTCCTAGCTTAGGGATAGTAGACTAGGCTACTCTAGATTTACCTAGTAGTAATCCCTTAGAGCTTAGAGAGAGTTCCGTAAGTATAATATAGGTTCCTAAGTATTTTCCGAGGTAGGGTAACCCTTCTACTTAATAAGGTATTTATACTAATACCTAACTATAGTATAATCGACAATTATCTCGACCTTATATTCCGGTTCGAGTTAGCTCCCCTAGAGTTCGGTTTTATAATCTAGAGGGGCGTCCTTATCTACTAGCTTAAGTAAAGAGATATAGAATACTAGGTATACTCGTATTCCCTTAGGTAGCTTAAGTTTATAATTAATAGCTCCTTTAACTTCTTCGATCTCGAATACTCTAAGCTTTCGGAAATTAAGTTTCTCGCTAGGTTACTTTATCTTAATATTACGTCGCTAAAGGTAAACCTTATCCCCCTTCCTAAGAATAGGTCCCTCTATTCTTTTCTAATTTACACGTAAGGCCATACGTATATTTAGGAAGGTAATATCGCCTTTTAATTATTTATAAAGTTTACTTATCTCCGATACCTATACTATTACTTTAGTAGGTAACATTTATTAACCCTTAATATCGAATCGGGGTTCTCGTCTATAGTTAGTAAAGAATAGTAATATCTTAATTATATCCTAGATAGTTACGTTATATACGAATACTATAAGTAGTAGTAGCAATACCTAGTTACTTTAATCGTTATCGATATAAATACGTAGATATTATTTAAGTATTTAATTTATTCTTTCCGTTTATCCATCCGTTTATAGGTAATAAGCTATTAATAAGCTTCTTCTAATTTTTAATATTTTATATAACTCTCCCTAGAAGTGTGATATAAATAGACTATCTCTGTCTAAAATAATATTATTAGGTATACCGTACTTACTTACGACGTCTCGTACGAATACTCCTATAAGGTATCGTATATCGTATTATTTAGGAAGTAGTATAAAGATCGTGTACTTTATTAAACGATCTACTATAACTATAATATACTCGTACTAAATATTATCTAAGTTAGGAGAAGCTGGTAAAGGTCTAATAAAATCTATCGAGATAGTTTTCCACGTACTATCGGGTGCCTTATTGGGTTGGAGAAATCTATAGGGTTTATACCTCTCGTATTTTACTTTCTTATAGAGAATATATTTTCCTATCTCCTTAAAAACTTCCTATCGCATTCGTAGGAAGTAAAAGGTATTCTAGAGTCGAGAAAGGACAATCTCTAGTCGGTAGTAACCGTTAAGTAGAGATTTATATTATCGTGTAATATAGCGTTTCCTAAGGCTTTCGGGAAGATATACGAGGCTATTAAAGAGAAATAACCTATCCTTAATACGGGTATTCTAGTCCGCTAATTGTAGGTAGCCTTAGATATACGGGTCCTTTTATTAAGCGTCTTTTACTTCTTACTAGAAAGAAGGTTTTCCAGACTAAAGGGATAAGACTTAGTATATAAGTATATTACCTTCCCGTCGGAATAAAGCGCGTTCGACTTTCTCTTTTTCTTCTACTATAAAGTCTTCTTATCGACTTAATATATCGGCGTTTACGTTTTCCTTTCCTCTCTTATAAAGGATTTAGAAGTTATAAGATAATAGCTCCTCTAACTATCTTAATTACCGTCGATTTAATTCCTTTATAGTTATGAAATTCCTTAGGTTCTTATAGTCGGAATATACCGTTATCTTATATTTTACTCCTTTAAGATAATATTTCTAGTATTTAAAGGCATTAACTATTACTATAAGTTCTTTATCTAATATAGAGTAGTTAATTTCTACTTTAAGGAATTTTCTTATATAGTAAGCTACTAGTCTTAGCTTTCTATTAGAATCGGGTTAGCTAAGGTATACTCTAAGTACTCGATCGGATATATCCGCCTCTACTATAGCTAGCTTTTCTAGGTCAAATAATTATAGAATCGGTAGCGTCGTTAGCCGTTCTTTAAGTAACTTAAAGGCCTTTTAAGCTTACTTATTCTATTTAAAGGTAATCCCCTTCCTTATTAATCCCGTAAGGGGTTCTACAATCTCGGAAAAGCGTTCGATAAATTATCGATAGTAATTCGCGAAAGCGTGGAATAACTATACTCCTTTAACGTTCGTAGGTACTAGCTAATCGCGTACTTTCTTATAAATACCTAGGTCTACCTCGAGACCGGTAGCCGAGATAAAATATCTAACAAACTTAATTCGTTACTAGTAGAACTCGCTTTTTAATAGTTTTAGCCGTAAGTTATATTTCTTTAGTACGCGTAGAATAGTCCGAACGTATTTAACGTATTCTTCGAACGTTCGTAAGTAAACTAAAATATTATCTATATAAATAGATATAAACTTATCTAAGTACTCGCGAAGTATATTATTTATATAGGCTTATAGCGTCGTAGGGGCGTTCGTTAAGCTAAAGGGTATAATAAGGTATTCGTAGTACCTAAGACGAGAGCGAAATACTATTTTCTACTCGTCGCCTTCCTTAATCCTAATTCGATAAAAAGTAGTAGGAATATCGAATTTTGTAAACTATCTAGCTCTATAGAGTCTATCCCTTAACTCCTAGATTAAAGGTAGCGTATACGCATTCTTTTCTAAAATCTCATTTAGATATCTATAATCGATATACAATCGTTATAAACCATCGGGTTTAGGTATAAAGAATATTAGATATCCTACGGGTAACGTAGATTCCCGTATAAACCCCTTCTTCGTGAAATTATTAATATATTTACGAAGGATCTCAAGCTAGTCCTCCCTTAGAGGGTAGATTTTAAACTTTCTTAGTTATTTATTTTTCTTTAACTTTATCTCGTAATCCTATAGTTAGTATAGCGGAAGCAAATCCTCAAGTAATTCCTCTTTAAAAAGTTCCGCGAATTCCTAGTACTTATAGGGAATTCGGAATACTAGCCTATCCTCCTCTATCTAGAGACGATAGTAGTAAGCTACTTTAACGTATATAGGCCTTTTCCGCAAAGGTCTTTTCCTCTATACTCTAGGGCGCATCCTAGCCTATATAGGATATCGTTAGCCTAGGAAACTAAGCGTAAGTTTTCCCTAATTAATATACGGGTTATAAAGTTAAAGCTATAGTAGACCTAAGATTAAATCTAAGTCTCTAATATTCGTAACGTCGAGAACTATTCTCTCCTTTCTACCCTATATAAGTAGGGTAACGTCTACTTTATAAATTACTATACCTCTATTAGAGTTGACTGGTCTTCTATTAGCGATTATTAGGGAATATAGATACCTTTTCGACCGTAGAGGTATTGCCTATTCATTTACTAAGTATTCGCTTAGAAGATTCCTATTAGCGCCTAAGTCGATAAAGGCCTATACTAGTATATTATCGATCTTTACTTCGACTAGTATCTTAGGTATCCCAAGGTTATTTAAGAAATAAGGCGCTTATTTAGGATTTAATAGAGGCCTCTCTACTATTAATCCTCCTCGTTTCCCGAATATTTATACTATTTACCTACTTACTTCGTATTAACTACGATATCTAATTATCGGATAAAGTGTCGAAGGTTCTTCATCCTATTCGGATAGTATAGGTAGGTAAAGTTAATATATATATCTAGATAAAGGTCCTTATATTAATTATAATCCTAATTAATTACTTATATAATATCCCGAATAAAGCGATTAACCCTAAAGGTTGAGAATTCTAGATCTTCTCCCTCGTCTTTACTAGATTCCTCGGAGCTTCCTAACGAAGACGAATCCGCGTTATATTTTTCTTCGTCGTTAACGATTAATACTAGTGCCTTCTATATATCCTAAAGGGTTTAATACTATAGAAGCTAGTATTTATTACTTAAATAATAACTTACGGGTATATACCTATAGTAGATATAATCCTTATTACTTTATATATCCTTTATTTTCATAATCTTACGTCTTATAGTTATATTGATTTCTTCCCTATAGTAGGGGTGAAAAATCCAATCGACTTCCCCTAGGTCTTTCTAGTTTTTATATTCCTAAAGGGGATATTCTATAACTATACACTAGTTCTTAGGTAGTATCTAGTAGAGATTATATTCCGGATCGTCTCTAACCGTTAGACAATTACTAATAAGTTTAATTAAGGATATTATATTACTAACTCTAGTCTAATTTAGACTATATTCTAGTTCTAGTAAACCGAGGCGTTTATAGTATACCCTAGGTAACCCCGACGAAGAGCTTATTACCGCTAGGTACCCCCGAGGCGTACTAGTAGTATTATAAGTTCCTCGTCCGCTAGGGTAGTAACCTAATCCTTCTTTTTCGGAGAGGTAGGTCTTATAGCTATCGTCGTAGTAAGCTACCTAACTAAGGATATCGTAGTTAGGTACTACTTCCTTAGACTAGATTAAGTTAAGATATCTAGAACTTATTAGAGGATTTCTAAATTATTAGCCCTAATTTACGAAACGTCCGTCGTTATTCTTTTTTAGCTATCGATATTTATTTACGTAGTATCCCGGTTTTCTATAGTTATAGTATTTCCCTTTCTAACCTATACCTTTCTTAAATCCTCTTAGAGCGCTTTAGATCTTATTAAGCTCTATTAGTTAAGGTCTATATAGATTAACTCGCCGAACCCCGGTATTCGCGCGGTTATTATTTCTATTTCCTCGATAAGAACTAACTCCCTTTCTTTAAAGCTTTCTTTCGAATAGGCGGTTATCGATCTTAATTAATACTTTAATTATCGAGTATAGGTCCTAAGGCTAATCTTCTTTCCTACTAATTTCGTCTTTAATATCTTCCTTAAGACTATTATAATATCGACTAAGTAGAGCCTTACTTCCCTAATTAAGGTGTGTAGCAATACGCTAGAAGTATACGGAATAGTCTACTACTAAGGTATACTATCGTAAAGCCTTAATTTCCCGTTTAGTAATTCTTTTCTTATTAATATTTCCGAAGGTTATCTACAATTCCCTTATAAACTCGTTGTACGAGAGGAAGATTCGTCGGTACGTTAAACCGATAGGGTCCTCGAGATATTTATTAAGGTAGTCCTTAAATAATACGTAAGCTATTCCTCTTATATAACTAATAATAAATATAACTCTTTTCTCCTAAGTAGTAAACTTAGAGATATTCTAGTATATATAAAGGTTATATTAGGTAAGGAATATTTTAAGTTTTCCGCGCTCGCCCTTAAATGTCTTAGGTAGATTAACTTTAGCTTTATTTCTATTATTATAGGTTTCGACTCGTCCTAAAGAGCTTAGTATAACTTAAGGTACTATTTCTTCTTAATCGGATCCTAACTCTTCTTCGCTCTTAGATTCCGATTCCTCGATTCGTTATTTTCGAGCTAGAGGTATCGAGTCTTTTCTTTTTCCCTAACTTCCTAACGAAATAGTAGATATAGACTACTTTCTTTCGATACTTCTATATAGAGCGGTAGTTCTACTATATTACGCGGAGGCTATAGCTAGAGTAATATAGTAGGGTTAGGATTAGCTATCCTATATAGTAGTAATAAAGTAGTCTAGTAATAATATCGTACTATATAAGTAAAGCGAAGCTTGCGAGATATAAGAGTCGTAGATTATACTAAGTAACTAAAGTAATAGCGAAGTAACTAAAGAGTAGAACTACGAGACCTTTAAGGGAGTAAAGTCTCGTCTATATATAGAGATCCTATCCTAAAGCTCGCGAGGCTCGTTTAGTAAGAATAAGTCGAATAAACCCTAAAGGTTTATTAGGCTTATCTACTAATATTAGACTAAATAACCCCCCCCGGGCTTATTTAGCTCGTTTACTAAGAATAATTAAAATAATCCCCTCCCGTAACCTGGACTTTATCTATTTACTAATTAGTTCCTAGAGTAGACTATACGTAATAGGACTTAAGGATCTATAGTAGTAGATAGTATTAAAGATAGAAATACGCTAAGGGTACCTATAAACTCGAGTACTACCTTCGAAAAGAGGAAAAGAAGAGTTTTAGAGCGCGATAATTTAATAGCTACTCTAGAGCCTATCCTAACTACTATAGTAATATCGACCTACCCTCGATCGATAGAGATATAGAACGAGTTTTATTTCGGATTTAGTTAGATAATTACTATATAACGACGGTATTAGGGCGGACGCTAAGGTTCTTCTAGTAGATTAGCCTCTTACTCTATTCGAAAAAATATAATACGACTAAAAGGTACGTACTCTCCGAAAATATAGGTATCGGCGTAGGTTATAGCTTAATAGGCTTAAGGATATAGAAGGGCGATAGATTAGTTTACGAGAATAGAATTTAGGGTAGGTATAGTAATTATATAGACTAGAATTACTATTTAAATAAAGTCGATCTTTTAGAGCGGTATTAATACTAATAGTAATTAGAGTCGAACCTAGAGGTAACCTACTAATAGATTTCCTTACCCGTCCTTATAAGCCTACCTAATTCTCCGTATAATAGCGAGATAGGCGTAGGCGTCGCCGCTACTAAAATAACTAATATATCGGTTTAGCTATATAGCGACTTAGTTACGCGCGGCCTATTAATATCGAGGCTATAATTAGCTCCGGCTCTATTCGTCCCTTAGCTTAAAACGGCTATAAAAACCCTTAAGCTAAAGCCCTATCTTAGACTTTATAAGATTATATAGGTAGCGCCTAAAATAGTAACTAAAGAGTACGGTAAGTATTTAGGCCCTATAGAAGTAGAGCTTCTAAAGGAGAAGAGGGTAAAGAAGATAGTAGAGAAGCTTAAGGAGGTATCTAACTATAGTAATTAGCTAAAGCTTATAGTACTTATATAACTATACGATATTTAACCGGTCTAGTAAGGTAGTTAGAGAGTAAGATAGTAGTAATAGTTCTAGAGCGACCTACCTTACTTAGAGATAGGGGATAAAACCCTAGCCTAGGATAGTACCCTAACTATAGCTTAGGTAATAATCCGGTAGCCTTATTAGTTTAAATAGACGTATCTTTAGGGTAGTTATATAGATATATACTTAGTAGAAGCTAGGTAGTATATAGGGACGCGACTTTAAAGAAGTTAGATAGATATCTACTTAGAAGGAATAAAACGTACCTAGTCCTATATAACTTAAATTAGCTTCCTATATAGTACTTCTTAATTTCGTAATTTATTAGTTTAGTAGTATATAGTCGTACTAATCCCCTACGTAGTAGATATACTAATAATAGTAGTATTAGTAGAATAAAAGGCCTTATTTAGGTATCTATTACTACTTAGGCTTTCTAGTATTAATTTTCTACCTTCCCTAGTAAGTTAGTATTAGGGGTATAGATAATAGTAGGATAATTCCTCTAAAATAGGTCCTCCGAAATAGGTTATAGGTTAACTAGTATTTAGCTATAGATAGTTAGCTTATACTAGAATAGGTCTCGTCTTAGTATTATAGGATACCTAGGTCTTCTACTAGTAATATTCTACCTTCTCGGCCGGTTAATATTATCGGACTAGTTATAAGTTTAGATAGGTCTCCTAATATAGGTCTTAGATTCTACTATAGTTAAGTTAGCTCCCGGTCGAATAGGTTTTAGGTTAGGGATATCTCTATATTTAGGTCTTTAGTTATTATTTTCCTATCTTATTAGCCTATTAATATAGTTAGAATAAATCGCGGTAAAGTAGAACTACTTCGCGGGTAGCTAATCTTACGATATAGACCGGCTTAATAGCTAAATAAGGCTATTATATATTAGATTACTAGTATCCTACGTCTCCTAAAATTATACGTCGATTATATATACCTAATACTTTATTATTATACCTAGGTCTTACGTACTTACTAGAGGTCTTAGTAAAATTATAGAAGAATTACTATTACGCTCTTTAATTTTTAATATTATTTACCCTAGTAGACTTCGTTAATATAGGCGAGTATCTAGTCGGATTCGAGAACTTAGCCTCGATCCCTATAGGGTTCCCTATCTCTAGTAGATCTAGTACCTATATAGGTTACCTACTCCTCCTCTATCTCCTTCTACTCTACCTCCTCCTACTCTACCTCCTCCTACTCTACCTCCTCCTACTCTACCTCCTCCTACTCTACCTCCTCCTACTCTACCTCCTCCTACTCTACCTCCTTCTACTCTACCTCCTCCTTATCGGCTACTACCTTCTCTACCTTATTCTTCTCTACCTTCTTCTCTACTACCTTCTTCTCTACCTTTCTCTACGCTAGCTCTACCTATTCTAACCCTAATATATATTAGCTCTACCTCCGACCCGCTCTAGCCTAGCCGTTATACTTATTACTACTTCTCCTTTATAACCTTTCTTACCTTTTAATTAGCCCTAAGTACCTTAAATTTCTTAGATATTCTAAAATACCTAAAATAGTACTCTCGCCCGTTAGGTATCTTATAGGGGCTACGAAGGAAGTTAGTAATTACTCGTTTAAGTTAGTTACTAAGTACTATAATCTAATTATTATTTAGCTAAGTACCTAATAGATCTTCTAACTAGCTATTCTCGTCTAGTACCTTCTCTAACGACTACTAAGGTATAATAGCTTTAAAATTAGTATACTATTTAGGGTATTAACGACTTCCTTAAATTTATCGATATACTATTATATCTTTTTATATAATACCCGCGTGTCTTAGTCTAGGCTCTAAAGAATAACCTCTATATTATATAGTAAGCCTTTAAGTACTAATAGATATAGTTTAACTAAGAAGCGATTATAGCCTACTAAGTATACTATTATCTATAGTAATAACCGCGTAAGGCGTTAAGGGTAGTACGAATATTATTTAACCAGCTTACTATTATATAGTAATTAGTCTAGTAAAATTTTTACTCCCTATACCTTTAATACTAATACTATCTATTAAAGCGACCTAGTTATAGAACTAGGGTAATATAAATAACTAAAGCTTACTTCCGCGGAGTAGGTACTAGAATCCCGCGTCTCGATCTACTATTATAAGCGGTTATATAGTAATTCGAGAAGTTCTAGATATACCCTCGTACTATATAACGATCGTCCCTTTTAGTATAATACTAGCTATTACGTAGAGGTAACTACCGTCGTCTAAATTAAAGTAGGAAAATTCGACGGGTATCCGTACGTCCTTATTTAGACTAGGAACGTATACTTCGAAAATATAGGATATAGATTTTACCTCTTCTACTCTAAGTAGACCGAGTATAGTACTAATAGCGGTAAGATACTAATCTAGGTATACTACTATCTATAAAACTATTAGTTACTACTTTAGTCTATAATCGTTAGAGGAGAGAGTATTATACGTATTAAGTAAATAGTACTTACTTCTCTATTAGATACTAGCGACTACTTTCGTAAGTATAAGAGGATCTAGGGCTGAGATTAGGTCCTATATATTATTTCGAGGTAATTATAGGATACGGGGACGGGAGAAGGAATCCCTACCCTTCTCCTAGATCGAGTCTATTAGTAGTTAGCTCGAACGTAATAGTAGATAGGACGAGTATATTAAGGAGGGGCTAACTCTTAACCTTAATACCCTTCTATTAGAGATAGAGCTAGTATTTACCTACGGCCTTTTTCTTAGGTAGCCTTAGAGTTTCGTAGTCTAGTTTAGATATTACGTAAAGTTCTATACGGGTTAGTATATCTAGAATAAGAAAATCCTTACGTTTAGAATATTACCGATTTACGTAAGTACCGTAGTCGAGGCGTTATTATTCTCTAGCTCGGAGAGGAGGGCCTCTACCTACTCTAGTATAATCCCTAGATATATCTTATAAAAGTCGCTTATAGCGAGGATAGACTCGTTAGTAAATTCTTTATTTATATAATATTAAAAGCTAGTCTTAGATTAGGGTTAACGTAAGTAAAACCTAGATTAGTCGACTCTAGAGCTTAATTAGCCTTTTCTAGTATACTATATATTTCCGATATTAATTAATATATTTATAGGAGTATTCCTTATCGGAAAGATTATAATTATCGACTATAAGATCGGCGATATTCTAGAAGCGTTTAAGTATAGTTTTCTCTCTAATATAGCTACTTCTAACTACTAGCTTTCCTAAAGGTATTATAAATAAGTCCTTTTAGTTTAGACCTATTCGTTTTAGCCCTATCGAAGCTATCTATATTACTATCGCTCGAATCCTTCGCCTCTAAGGTATCTAGTTAGGTTTATTAGTAATAGAATAAGTCTTAAGAGTATTATTCTTCCTACCTATTAGGCTTTTTTTAGTATCTTAACGCTTAGCTAGTCGAGGATTCTCTTTATTAGGCTACTCCGATTCTAAATTATTACGCCTCTTCTTACTCTACGTACTAGCCCTAGGTATATTATAGAAGCTATACTAAGAGGATAATAAAAGGTTATAGAGTTTAACGGCGGGTTTTAGGTCGCGCTAATATTATTTATTAACTATTATCTAGTTTACGATAGTCTATATACCCGCTAGTAGGCCGCGACCTAAGACTCTAATCTAAAGACTCTTCTTTTAAGTATAGTTAAGACCTTCTACTCTTAACTAAGACCTATCTAAATAGCCCTAATTAATAGAAAATACGCCTTTCCTTACTAGATTCTTTATTCGAATATTCGTAGGTTACGTTAAGTATTAGGTCGTAGTACTCTAGGTTATCTTTTCCCGAGACCCTCCCTTTATTACGACCCTAGTCGGATTTTAATTTATATTCCTTATTTTCCTAGCTTTAACCCCGTTCCTCTATATACCCGTAGCCCTAATACTTAATTAGTAGGTAGGGGCGTATAATAATATATTAAAGTTAGTATTATATATATAGAGTAACCTACTCTTACCCTAACCTCGGATAAAACCTAAACGTTCTCTTTTTATTAACCTATAAACCTAAAACCTAAGGTATTAGCCTACTAAAATCGATAAAGCTATAGACTAGTCTCTCTCTTTCTAGCGACGCTACTTAGCGGCGTATAAATATTTTATCTCTTCCCTCTACTTCTTATATAACGTCGCGTAACTAGAGTTATTTACCTAAACTCCTACTCTTCTAATATACTAATTCGTCGATTTACTATATCTACTCCCCGCCTTTACTTAAAGTCTAGCCGTCTACCGCGTAGCTTTACGACGTACGTAGGTAAAGGCGTTATCTAATAAAAGTAGTAAGTTTATTATACCTATCCTATAATTTTCTTATTAGTCTTACTAGTCTTTCCTTATCTCGCGAACGTTTATATTAGAGATTCCCCCCGCTTTCGAGATTAGTTCCTTTAGTTAGACTTAGGCCTTAATACTAATTAGTATATAGTATAGGCGCTACGCTATTCTCTAAAATATAGAACTTACTAATAACCTTACCTATCGCTCGCTTAGCTAAGTAATAGGGAAGGTAAGAGTTAAGGGCGTAGTCTATATTCCTATCCTCCTCGTCCGATACTATACTTCGTATTAGATATACTAAAGGGGCTTACCTAGTAATATTTAATAGTTCCGCTTACTATATAATATTACCTACGACTTTCCTACTACTAGATAGTCTAAGATACTATCCTTATCTACGAAAGGGGTCGTCCCTCTTAATAACGGCTTATAGTAAATAGATAAGGGATTTAAGGTAAGCCCGTTATTATTATCGGGTTTAGATAGTAAGATACTATTAGGAAAGGAAACGTCTTACGCTCTTTAAGAGTCTAGCTAAAGACGCGGAATCTTTAAGCTACTACTTAAGCTATAAGAGAAGATCTATTATTATACTATTATTAATAATAATAGGTACGCGTTCCGGATAGGACTTAAAAATAACCTACGGCTAGGGCTAGATACTAAAAACCGGTAACTACGACTTTATAAGCTACGTATATTAAATAAGGGAATTAGGCTTCTCCTCTTATATAAGGCCTTCTACTACGAAGCGAGGGCGTTATTTACTACTATAAACTACTTCTATATTAAAGCGTTAAATATTAGATCTAATAGTTAGAGTAGCCCCTATTCGTAGGAAGGGAAATATAGTTACTTAATATATTAAGCCCGTTATCTTATTATCTACCTTACTATAGTTTATAACTTAAGTAATACCTTTGGTAATCTATCTACCTTAACTCTTAGTCTCGTTTATATACTTTATAGAGTAAATAATCTTCGCTCCTTTACGCTTAATATACGACTATATCTTAGGGATACTATAGATAACGAGCTCGAGGCTAGGTTTAAGGTATTCTAGGCTACGATTAATATATTAAGTAGCCTCGTCGTTAATAGCTAGGTACTTATATATATCGAAGTAGTTAGCTACCCGTACCTTTAATATACGGCTAGAAATATAGTATCGGCCTATCCTTAAGGCTATTAATAGTAATCTTTTAACTCTCCTTAATAGTAGATATACTAATCCTATCTAGGGAGTAGGGGTAAGCGTATATTTTACGTAACCTTTAGTCGCTATTAAAATACTACCCCCTATTAAATTAGGTCTAGAGTATACTATAGACGTAGAACTACCTACTAATTAGAAATAGGCGTAGCTATTAGAGTAGACTTTCGGTATACTTCTAAGGGAGTATAATCTATTAGAGTAGGCTTATTATAGAGTACCTAATATTCTTATAAGCGTAATAATAGTATCTATACTTTCGTATAGAATTATAGTAATAGATAGGGCTACGTTTATCTTAGTAATAAAGGAAAGGCTTAGCGTTTATTCTTTAAGTTTTTAGTACTTAATAAATTCCCGAGAGGAAAAAAAGGTATTATAGTTATTTATTTATATTCTCGTTTTTCTATAGGCGAGGCGTAACCTAAGTCTACCTAGTCGAATCGAACTCTTTTCTTTATAATCCTCGACGTAAATAAGAGCTATCTTTACCTACCTCTACCTCTATTAACTTATAACCCGAGCTATTAGAATAGCCTTCCTCTCCTACTCCGCGACGAGATTTATAGCGCCTATACTAACTTTCGCGAGTCTTATACTAGAGCTTCGCTAGAAAATCTAGTTAGAGTTCCTTCGAGCCTCTATACTATAGTCCTCCGAGTTAGTTATTACTTTACTAGACGATTATATCGCTATTACGCACAGTCTACTCTAGGAACCAATTAGTAAATAGATAAGGTCTAGGTTACGGGAGGGGATTATTTTAATTATTCTTAGTAAACGAGCTAAATAAGCCCGGGGGGGGGGGTTATTTAGTCTAATATTAGCGGATAAGCCTAATAAACCTTTAGGATTCATTTAACTCATTCTTACTAAACGAGCCTCGCGAGCTTTAGGATAGGATCTCTATATATAGACGAGACTTTGCTCCCTTAAAGGTCTCGTAGTTCTACTCTTTAGTTACTTCGCTATTACTTTAGTTACTTAGTATAATCTACGACTCTTATATCTCGCAAGCTTCGCTTTACTTATATAGTACGATATTATTACTAGACTACTTTATTACTACTATATAGGATAGCTAATCCCAACCCTACTATATTACTCTAGCTATAGCCTCCGCGTAATATAGTAGAACTACCGCTCTATATAGAAGTATCGAAAGAAAGTAGTCTATATCTACTATTTCGTTAGGAAGTTAGGGAAAAAGAAAAGACTCGTTACCTCTAGCTTAAAAATAATAAATCGAGGAATCGGAATCCGAGAGCGAAGAAGAGTTAGGATCCGATTAAGAAGAAATAGTACCTTAAGTTATACTAAGCTCTTTAGGACGAGTTAAAACCTATAATAATAGAAATAAAGCTAAAGTTAATCCACCCGAGATATTTAAGGGCGAGCGCGGAAAACTTAAAATATTCCTTACCTAATACAACCTTTATATATACTAGAATATCTCTAAGTTTACTACTTAGGAGAAAAGAGTTATATTTATTATTAGTTATATAAGAGAAACGGCTTACGTATTATTTAAGGACCGCCTTAATGAATATCTCGAGGACCCTATCGGTTTAATATACCGACGAATCTTCCTCTCGTACGACGAGTTTATAAGGGAATTATAGATAACCTTCGGAAACGTCGATAAGAAAAGAATTGCTAAACGGGAAATTAAAGCTTTACGATAGTATACCTTAGTAGCGGACTATTCCGTACACTTCTAGCGTATTACTACATACCTTAATTAGGGAAGTAAGGCTCTACTCAGTCGATATTATAATAGTCTTAAGGAAGATATTAAAGACGAAATTAGTAGAAAAGAAGATTAGCCTTAGGACCTATACTCGATAATTAAAGCGTTAATTAAGATTAATAACCGCCTATTCGAAAGAAAGCTTTAAAGAAAGGGAGTTAGTTCTTATCAAGGAAATAGAAATAATAACCGCGCGAACACCGGGGTTCGGCGAGTTAATCTATATAGACCTTAACTAATAGAGCTTAATAAGATCTAAAGCGCTCTAAGAGGATTTAAGAAAGGTATAGGTTAGAAAGGGAAATACTATAACTATAGGAAACCGGGACACTATATAAATAAATGTCGATAGCTAAAAAAGAATAATAACGGACGTTTCGCAAATTAGGGCTAATAATTTAGAAACCCTCTAATAAGTTCTAGATATCTTAACTTAATCTAGTCTAAGGAAGTAGTACCTAACTACGATATCCTTAGTTAGGTAGCTTACTACGACGATAGCTATAAGACCTACCTCTCCGAAAAAGAAGGATTAGGTTACTACCCTAGTAGATAAGGAACTTACGATACTACTAGTACGCCTCGGGGGTACCTAGCGGTAATAAGCTCTTCGTCGGGGTTACCTAGGGTATACTATAAACGCCTCGGTTTACTAGAACTAGAATATAGTCTAAATTAGACTAGAGTTAGTAATATAATATCCTTAGTTAAACTTATTAGCAATTATCTAACGGTTAGAGACGATCCGGAATATAATCTCTACTAGATACTACCTAAGAACTAGTATATAGTTATAGAATATCCCCTTTAGGAACATAAAAACTAGAAAGACCTAGGGGAAGTCGATTAGATTTTTCACCCCTACTATAGGGAAGAAATCAATATAACTACGAGACGTAAGATTATAAAAATAAAGGATATATAAAGTAATAAGGATTATATCTACTATAGGTATATACCCGTAAGTTATTATTTAAGTAACGAATACTAGCTTCTATAGTATCAAACCCTTTAGGATATATAGAAGGTACTAGTATTAATCGTTAATAACGAAGAAAAATATAACGCGGATTCGTCTTCGTTAGGAAGCTCTAAGGAATCTAGTAAAGACGAGGGAGAAGATCTAGAATTCTTAACCTTTAGGGTTAATCGCTTTATTCGGGATATTATACGAGTAATTGATTAGAATTATAATTAATATAAGGACCTTTATCTAGATATATATATTAACTTCACCTACCTATACTATCCGAATAGGATAAAGAACCTTCGATACTTTATCTAACGATTAGATATCGTAGTCAATACGAAGTAAGTAGGTAAATAGTATAAATATTCGGAAAACGAGGAGGATTAATAGTAGAGAGGCCTCTATTAAATCCTAAATAAGCGCCTTATTTCTTAAATAACCTTAGGATACCTAAGATACTAGTCGAAGTAAAGATCGATAATATACTAGTATAGGCCTTTATCGACTTAGGCGCTAATAGGAATCTTCTAAGCGAATACTTAGCGAATGAATAGGTAATACCTCTACGGTCGAAAAGGTATCTATATTCCCTAACGATCGCTAATAGAAGACTAGTCGACTCTAATAGAGGTATAGTAATTTATAAAGTAGACGTTACCCTACTTATATAGGGTAGAAAGGAGAGAATAGTTCTCGACGTTACGAATATTAGAGACTTAGATTTAATCTTAGGTCTACTATAGCTTTAACTTTATAACCCGTATATCGATTAGGGAAAACTTACGCTTAGTTTCCTAAGCTAACGATATCCTATATAGGCTAGGATGCGCCCTAGAGTATAGAGGAAAAGACCTTTACGGAAAAGGCCTATATACGTTAAAGTAGCTTACTACTATCGTCTCTAGATAGAGGAGGATAGGCTAGTATTCTAAATTCCCTATAAGTACTAGGAATTCGCGGAACTTTTTAAAGAGGAATTACTCGAGGATTCGCTTCCGCTATACTAACTATAGGATTACGAGATAAAGTTAAAGAAAAATAAATAACTAAGAAAGTTTAAAATCTACCCTCTAAGGGAGGACTAGCTTGAGATCCTTCGTAAATATATTAATAATTTTACGAAGAAGGGGTTTATACGGGAGTCTACGTTACCCGCAGGATATCCGATATTCTTTATACCTAAACCTAATAGTTTACAACGATTATATATCGATTATAGATATCTAAATAAGATTTTAGAAAAGAATACGTACACGCTACCTTTAATCTAGGAGTTAAGGGATAGACTCTATAGAGCTAGATAGTTTATAAAATTCGATATTCCTACTACTTTTTATCGAATTAGGATTAAGGAAGGCGACGAGTAGAAAATAGTATTTCGCTCTCGTCTTAGGTACTATGAATACCTTATTATACCCTTTAGCTTAATAAACGCCCCTACGACGCTATAAGCCTATATAAATAATATACTTCGCGAGTACTTAGATAAGTTTATATCTATTTATATAGATAATATTTTGGTTTACTTACGAACGTTCGAAGAATACGTTAAATACGTTCGGACTATCCTACGCGTACTAAAGAAATATAACTTACGGCTAAAACTATTAAAAAGCGAGTTCTACTAGCAACGAATTAAGTTCGTTAGATATTTTATCTCGGCTACTAGTCTTAAGGTAGACCCGAGTATTTATAAGAAAGTACGCGATTAGCTAGTACCTACGAACGTTAAAGGAGTATAGTTATTCCACGCTTTCGCGAATTACTATCGATAATTTATCGAACGCTTTTCCGAGATTGTAGAACCCCTTATAGGATTAATAAGGAAGGGGATTACCTTCGAATAGAATAAGTAAGCTTAAAAGGCCTTTAAGTTACTTAAAGAATAGCTAACGACGCTACCGATTCTACAATTATTTAACCTAGAAAAGCTAGCTATAGTAGAGGCGGATATATCCGATCGAGTACTCGGAGTATACCTTAGCTAACCCGATTCTAATAGAAAGCTAAGACTAGTAGCTTACTATATAAGAAAATTCCTTAAAGTAGAAATTAACTACTCTATATTAGATAAAGAACTTATAGTAATAGTTAATACCTTTAAATACTAGAAATATTATCTTAAAGGAGTAAAATATAAGATAATAGTATATTCCGACTATAAGAACCTAAGGAATTTCACAACTATAAAGGAATTAAATCGACGGTAATTAAGATAGTTAGAGGAGCTATTATCTTATAACTTCTAAATCCTTTATAAGAAAGGAAAGGAAAACGTAAACGCCGATATATTAAGTCGACGAGAAGACTTTATAGTAGGAGAAAAAGAGAAAGTCGAACGCGCTTTATTCCGACGGGAAGGTAATATACTTATATACTAAGTCTCATCCCTTTAGTCTAGAAAACCTTCTTTCTAGTAAGAAGTAAAAGACGCTTAATAAAAGGACCCGCATATCTAAGGCTACCTATAATCAGCGGACTAGAATACCCGTATTAAGGATAGGTTATTTCTCTTTAATAGCCTCGTATATCTTCCTAAAAGCCTTAGGAAACGCTATATTATACGATAATATAAATCTCTACTTAACGGTTACTACTAACTAGAGATTGTCCTTTCTCGACTCTAGAATACCTTTTACTTCCCACGAATACGATAGGAAGTTTTTAAGGAGATAGGAAAATATATTCTCTATAAGAAAGCAAAATACGAGAGGTATAAACCCTACGGATTTCTCCAACCCAATAAGGTACCTAATAGTACGTGGAAAACTATCTTAATAGATTTTATTAGACCTTTACTAGCTTCTCCTAACTTGGATAATATTTAGTACGAGTATATTATAGTTATAGTAGATCGTTTAATAAAGTATACGATCTTTATACTACTTCCTAAACGATACGATATACGATACCTTATAGGAGTATTCGTACGAGACGTCGTAAGTAAGTACGGCGTACCTAATAATATTATTTTAGATAGGGATAGTCTATTCACATTATACTTCTAGGGAGAGTTATATAAAATATTGAAAATTAGAAGAAGCTTATTAATAGCTTATTACCTACAAACAGATAGATAAACGGAAAGAATAAATTAAATACTTAAATAATATCTACGTATTTATATCGATAACGATTAAAGTAACTAGGTATCGCTACTACTACTTATAGTATTCGTATATAACGTAACTATCTAGGATATAATTAAGATATTACTATTCTTTACTAACTATAGACGAGAACCCCGATTCGATATCGAGGGTTAACAAATGTTACCTACTAAAGTAATAGTATAGGTATCGGAGATAAGTAAACTTTATAAATAATTAAAAGGCGATATTACCTTCCTAAATATACGTATAGCCTTACGTGCAAATTAGAAAAGAATAGAGGGACCTATTCTTAGGAAGGGGGATAAGGTTTACCTTTAGCGACGTAATATTAAGATAAAGTAACCTAGCGAGAAACTTAATTTCCAAAAGCTTGGAGTATTCGAAATCGAAGAAGTTAAAGGAGCCGTTAATTATAAACTTAAGCTACCTAAGGGAATGCGAGTATACCTAGTATTCTATATCTCTTTACTTAAGCTAGTAGACAAGGATACCCCTCTAGATTATAAAACCGAACTCTAGGAGAGCTAACTCGAACCGGAATATAAGGTCGAGACAATTATCGATTATACTATAGTTAGGCGTTAGTATAAATACCTTATTAAGTAGAAGGGTTACCCTACCTCGGAAAATACTTAGGAACCTATATCGTACTTACGAAACTCTCTCTAAGCTCTAAAGGATTACTACTAGGTAAATCTAGAGTAGCCTAGTCTACTATCCCTAAGCTAGGAGAAAGGAAGGACGCGAAGTCGGAAGGCTTAGGGCTAACTACCTCGCCTCTTTTCTACTTCCGTTCCCTCTTATCTCTCTCCTCCTCTTCTAACTCCTTAATTAGGTAAACGGTCTTTACCTACGCTCTCTCGTAAGCTAGTAGTAGAACCTTTTCGTTCTACTTAATCCGGGCTAGGAGCTCCGACTACTCTTACTACCGCCGGATAACCTCCGCTATTATTTTAGTTACCTCTATATTCGCTAATAATAACTTTTCCTTATCCTCCGAAATTTATTTCTATTTTTACTCCCGGGTTTTATCTAGGGACGACTACGACACCTCTATATAAGGTTTTCCTAACCTCGTATACGATATACACTTTATTAATTTTCGGGAAGGTATAATAATATAGGAAAAATTATTTTCGAAATAACGTTAATAGGAGAATATTACGGGTTGGCCGTATTTTTATATTTCTTTAATAGTTCGTTTTCGCTTAGTAGAAGTTTTCGAAGTTATCTTTAATTTCGGGGCGCGGGGTTTTATCGCTACTTAAGTAATCGCTATAGGACCAGCTTACTAAGAGGGAGGGCTATATTATATATAGTCTACTCTAGGAACTAATTAGTAAATAGATAAGGTCTAGGTCACGGGAGGGGATTATTTTAATTATTCTTAGCAAACGAGCTAAATAAGCCCGGGGGGGGGGTTATTTAGTCTAATATTAGCGGATAAGCCTAATAAACCTTTAGGGTTTATTCGACTTATTCTTACTAAACGAGCCTCGCGAGCTTTAGGATAGGATCTCTATATATAGACGAGACTTTACTCCCTTAAAGGTCTCGTAGTTCTACTCTTTAGTTACTTCGCTATTACTTTAGTTACTTAGTATAATCTATAACTCTTATATCTCGTAAGCTTCGCTTTACTTATATAGTACGATATTATTACTAGACTACTTTATTACTACTATATAGGATAGCTAATCCTAACCCTACTATATTACTCTAGCTATAGCCTCCGCGTAATAATCGCTCCGTCTAGTAAGGTCGCTATAAAGTAGATCTACTATCTAGTTATCGGAGATATAAAGTATTCTCTAACTATTACTATCCTCCTATTACTTCTTCTTAGCTAGTAAATATACTACGATATTCTCTAGTATATATTCTCTAAATTCCTAATTACTATCTAGTATACTTAGTATATCGACTATAGTAGGACGCCTAGCCTTACTAGCGACGATAAAGGAGATTATAAGATATAGGGTTACCGCCTATAGTCTCGTATATTCTCTATACCTATTAGTAGAGGGAGGATATCTAAGTATTAAACCTCTCCGTAAGTAAGGTTAATAACGCTACTCTACTATTCTAGAATAGTCCTTATATAACTAGGTTATACTTAATATTTATAAATATTAAGACCGTTAACCTCTTTACGCCGTATAGTAGGTCTTTAATACGTCTAGCGTAGTATTATAAATATACTTTCTCGGAAGAGGATATAGACTTCCTAATATATAGGAGTATAAGTAAGGTTCCTAGTCTAGATATAGTAAGGAAGGTAATCCTAGACGAAGCCTACTAAGTCTAGCCCCCTCTTCTTAAGGTAAGAACGTATCTCCTAATTAGATAACCTAAACTAATATCTACTATAAAGGAGCCGGTATATTTCTATCTAAAGCTATATATCCTTACCCGCGAATATAAAGATAGCGCTTACGTCTTAATACTACTTAAGTTCTAGAAGGAGATATTAGAGGTAATTATACGCGCTAGTAATAATATAAGTAGTATTACTTTCGGCTTAGAGCGTTCTAGGTCCGAATAGGTATTAGACGTCGAGGTAAGAGTAGATAAAGTTATTAACCTAATAGAGGTAGTAGATAGTAGCGACTTAACGCGGCCGTTCTAGGAGGGTACTAGGGTCTCGCCGTATAATTAGTACGCCGTAGTTAATTATAGTCGTATTAAGGCTATAAGGAAGAGGAATATAGATCCTTTCTTATAGCCTTAGGTTATCGGAGGCTAGGGTTTATATAGAGGCGGGAGTATAGATATCTAGGTCGTAAATAGTATAAGCCTCTATCTTAAGTATTTATATCTTATAAGCGTTAGCTCCTTTAGGGCGTTAGCTCTATTAGAGTAGTTAGCTAGTTTAATCTCTTAGTATCTTAGGCGTTTCTTTAGTTATTTACGTACCTATAATTAGGCGGACGTAAACCTAGACTACTCTTATATACTTCTCTATTAAAAATTTATCTTATTCCCGACGCTCTACGATACTCTAAAAGTATAATACTATTCTCCTAATCTCCTTATTTAAGTCTTATCTTTAGAGTATTCTCTAATAGGTATTATTAGTACGGGCGTAATAACTATTCCTTCTTACTAAGATAAAGGGGGTATAGCTTTAGATATTAGGTCTTATCCTTTAGGTCTTATTTAGGAGGTCTCCCTAATTCGGTCGAGGTTATTAGTTTCCTCTTACTACGAGGTTATTATATCGATATACTATAAGTTAGGTCTTATTAAAAGGTAATTACTAAAAAGGTCTCCTTAGCGTCGTTTAGGGCGACTATTTACTCTTACTATAGAGTTATCGTATTATTACTTTCTTTAATAGGTCTTATTATTTAGGTCTCCCTTTCGGAATATTAACCTATAGGTCTTATATATATATTCGCGATATATAGTTTCTTCCTACTAAGGTAAAATAGGTATAGCTTTAGATATTAGGTCTTATTCTTCGGGTCTTATTCGCGAGGTCTTACTAATTCGATCGAGGTTATTAATTTCTTCTTATAGGCGGAGTTATTATATTAATACGCTATAAGTTAGGTCTTACTAAAAAGGATTACTAAAAAGGTCTCCTTAGCGTCGTTAGAGGCGACTATTTACTCTTATAGGCGAGTTATCGTATTATTACTAGTAGTAATAGGTCTCGCTATAAAAGTCTAAGCCTAGTACGTTATTCGTATTAGCTTTAATATTATAGTATTAGTACGGGGTTATTAGACTATAGCGGATCGAACGATTTACGTATTAATTACGTATTTATTTAATACGCTACTTATTATAGAAACTACTATCGACCGAGCTATTTAATAACGTTCGCTAGCCCTAGGAGAATAGGATAATAGAAAGTTTAGGTACGCTAGAGCGTCCTCGTATTTATAGTTACTAGAATCGGAAAGGTCGCGATAGATATAATAATAGGAAGGATTAAGGGTAGTAATAATATAGTTATTCTTATAGGATAGATATAGGTAGTTCGGCGAGAAAAAGTAGGTCGAGACTAGTATTAGTATAATCTCTTAACCTTATCCTATCTTTATTTTATCGGATTATAAACGCTAATAGGAACGTATCGTTCGGTACTAGGCCGGTTCGTTATAATATATCTAATAGATACGGTTAGACTAGGTTTAATAGTTATAAAGTACTATAAGAGCCTAGATCCCGGCCTAGTAGTATATAGTATCTTAACTTAGAAATATTAATTAAGGGTAATTATAGATAGAAGTACTATTTAGTAAATCTTAGCCCGGCTATTTATTTACGCTTATAAGATTAGGGCTATAAGTAATATAAAGACCCGTCTAATCTAGCTACCGAGACGCCGTAAGGCGCTAAACTAGTTAAGCCTAAGTAGTAAGAGGACTAGTTCCTATAAACTATCTATTCCCGGCCCCGATAGTTAACTAAGTATTAATTTTAGCGATTAGGTAATACCTACTAGCTAGCGTACTATAAATGAAAAAAATATAGAGTCCGGAGCGCGTCTAACCTTAACTTATTACTTTCTTTATACCTCCTTACCTCCTTACCTCCTTACCTCCTTACCTCCTTACCTCCTTACCTCTTTACCTCTTTACCTCCTTACCCCTTTACCTCCTTACCGATATTACCTTATTATAGTTACTACTTTCTTCGACTTACCCCGCGAGCTACGTAATAAGATATAGGACTATTATCTACTAATAGATATTCCCTTTATTATTACTACTAACTACTAAGACCTTACTAAAGGTAAACGCGTTTTCGGTAGATATATTACTAGCTTTAAATATATTAGGCTAAATCTTTTTAATAGTAGCCTAGCTAAGTTATTAGATATTACTACTATCTACCTACTAATCGCTACCGAATTAACGTATACTCTCCTCTACGTTAGTATCGTCCGCTTTATATAGGACGTCGTTAATAAGGATTAGTTTAGATATTATATAGGTAGATATATTAAGTATAGACTTACTTAGACCCTCGCGATAGTTATAGTAATACTATCTAGCCTAAAGCTAAGGCTCGAGTAGTATCTTTATAAGCTAGATATAGCGGGCTTATACGTTCTTCTTAGCCCGGTTATAAAAAAATTAAGGGTAGTAGTACTTTTAGGAAATAAGGATATAAATAAAACGCTTCTTCTATTATATATACCTTTAACGGAGGGGGAGGACCTCTTAAAGTTATAGAGATTATATAACTTCTTAGTATTAGAGGGAGGATCGGCGCTAAGTAAGACTTTAGAGGTATTAAAGCTATTAAAGGCGGAGCTCCTATATATCTTTAGAGAGATTAGTAGTCGATATATAGCTAGTTCGAGGAGCGATACTAGTTAGTTATTCCTAGTCCCCTATCTTATTAAGCTTATACTAACTACTATAGGTTTAGGATCCTATTCTTAGAGATTACTTTCTATAGATACTACTAAATATAAACCCTTCGATTATAAGGCTACCGTCTAGGAAGGTATAGTAGGAATTCTTAAGAAGTCGAAGACGTAGATATAGGAGAAGGGTATTTAGTATATCGAAGCTACGGTTATAGTAGATATTATTACTACGGTAATTTATCTAACTAGCCGCGTATAGTAAATAGACTTAGGCGAGGATTTACGTTAGGAGGTAATCGCGCCCTTACCTAGTCGAATAACGGATACTTTATTTATAGATACTCTCTAACGGGTTAATCTAGTAGGATTAGAGAACGGAAGCTAGCCTATACTCTAAATATATAGTATTTATTCGATCCGGCATTTTCCTTTTTAGTAGGTAATTATTTTAGTATTACGTCGGTAGTCGCTATAGAATACGAGTATTTAGTAATTAATTTAGACGGATACCGTATTATATACTACTATAAGTTACCTCTATATATATCGATATAATTTAATCTCGATCGGGTATCTACGGTCGTCCTCTTAATATCTAGTCCTCTTACTTTCCCCTTAAAGTACGCCGTGAACGCCTTTTATTATATTATCTAGGAAGTAAGAGGTAATACTCCGTCGCGTTACTATATATCGAGAATAGAATCCTATTACCCTAACTCTAGCGCCTCTTTTTATTATTATATATCTTTCCGTTAGGTATAGGTCTTATAGTCCTAGTCTCTCTATCCTAGCTATTCCTACCTACCCTATTAACGAGTTAGATCGGAATACGGGCTTCTCTAGAATATACTATAGGCGATAATTTATATTCCGCTCGTTTCCTCGTAGTCGGTATATATTAAAATATAAATCCTCGTTATTCGTATTAAGTTAAAGTAGAATAGGGTCATTTTTCGAGTTATAGACGCGTAGTATTAAGGATAACGATAGTATTAAACTATATCTAGGCTTCGTAAAGTAACGGGAAGCGTTACTATAATAAATATCCTATCTATTTAATACTATAATCCTCCTATTATATAAAGTATAATTAAATCCTAGTCTAATACCTATATATCTATACTAAGGTAGCCTTATTACCCGAATAAATCTCTCTAAACTATAATAAAGATAGTACTAATAATATAACTACCCTTAATACCTTTAATCTACTATATTACCTCGTCTAAGACGATAGACGAACTATTATAAACCTTTATAGCTTCGAGTTTAGCTTCCTTACTATAACGTAGTACGGTAACTAGCTAGAAGTAGCCTACTCTAAAGTCGGATTAGTAAACTAATAGCCTCGAGGCGGTACTAGTACGTCTTTAGCGATTATTTAGCCTTTAGCGAAAGCGGATTAGAGGCGGTATTAGGTTCGATAGAATATAGGTAAGTATAATATATTATTAGTATAATCGATAACGCTAACCTTAACGGTAATATAGAAGACTCTATCTAAAATCGAAAAGTTAGGGAGGTAATAGCTTATTTACTAGTATATACCCGAGTAAAGTTAACGTAAAGGAAAGGTAGCGGACCGGTAGGGAGGACGGTATAATATTCCTTAGTACTCTACTTAACTATATACTTATACTTCGGGTTAGTATATACGGCGTAGTACTTTAGATCGTAGATAATATTCTTATCGGCTCCTTTAGAGTAAAGTAGTAATTTAAGCTAATCTTAATATCTACCTCCTAATCTTCGACCGTAATTACCGTAGTATACTTCCTTAAGAGGTCGGGGGAGTCGAATAGTATAATTCTATTATAGTAGATAATACCGTAGCCGATTTCGAACTAAGATATACTAGGGTATAAGTATATAAGATTATTCTATAGGTTAGGAAAGGATATTACGTAGGATATATAGTACTTAGTTAAGTTATCGAGGTTAAGCTTATAGTAGAGATAGTAGCGTAATACTATTCTAACCTCCCTAGTTAGGCTAGATATAAAGCTATAAGCTATATATCTAAGAAACTTAGTAGGGCGAGTAAGTTTACGAATTTCGGAAGAGGGAAGCTAGTTATAGGTATAGCGCTAAAAGTTAAGCTAGTTAACGAGGTCGATTATAGTATCTAATCTATAACTATTTACGTCGAAAATAAGACTAATAGTATTATATTACTCTACGTCGTAAGCTACTAGGAGGCTTAGGTCGATATTATACTAGTTATCTAGAGACGGGCTATATACGACGTAGATTCCTCCTTCGTAGTCCTAAATAGAGGTACGATTAACCTAACCGGTATATCCTAGGCGATTATTATATTCCTATCTTCTTCTAAGTAGCTAAGGTTTTTAGTCTCGAAATCGAAGAGTAGGAGGGTCTTAGGGTCCTAACTTATACTATTTCTAGCCTACTATAACTATTACTTCGATACTTAGGAGCTAATCTTAGATAGTATCTTTATATATTTAAGGATCGTATACGGAGAAATCGACGAGAGAAGTTTCTATAAATATAAGCCTAGAATATCGAAGTTAGTTAGGGCGACGCTATTAGCGGTAGGAAAGCCCTATATTAGTTAGATAGAGTTTTAGAAGGCGATCGCGCCGACTATAATTAGTAGTATATTTATTATATCTATCGTATCCTAGTAAGGGCTAATATATAGCTATTAATAAGTTTAGTAAGGTTAAGGTTAAAAAGAGAAGTAGTAGGCGGGATTATTTATAGAGATTTTTAGCGATAGGGGCGCTTATAATATATTATCTAGGTAATAATAATTAAGTTATATTAGTAAGTTTTCTTTTCTACCGCGTTTTATCGGCTCTGAATTCGCGTATAGAGAAGAAATATAGTAATAGGTCTCGGCTTCGTTAGGGACGGGTCTTATCTATAGTTTATTAAAGTAGGGGAGCGGTATAACTAGCGATTAGGAAGGTCTTAATATATATAATTTAATCGAGATAGAACCTATTTACTTACTAGATTACGCGGAACTACCTTTACCTTTAGTCGCGTCGGCTATAATAGCCTTTCTACTATTAACCTTACCTCTCTCTTACGGCGTAGCTTAGCTCTACCTATCTACTACCCTCTAGATAATTATATTAAGACGCGCCCTATTAGGCTAATCCTTTATCTAAGGGACGCGCGTCTTCTTCTAGTTATCGTTAGATAATATAGGTCTAGTTTCGCGCCCGTACCTATTCTATACTCGTAGGTCTTCTTAGAGAAGGAAGCGGACCGTAAAATACTCGACGCGACCTAGTTTTTCTAATATTACTATTATAACTAGAGTATAAGTACGTACTTTATCGTCTAAGTCTATACGAGGTACGCGTAGTTAAAAAGAATAGAAGGCGGATAGATCGCGGATTTCTTTACTAAATAGGGGCGGACTTAGATTAGTAATTAATATTAGTAGGAGTTAGTCTTAGACTATCCTAGCTTTTTAAGGTTACTTAGGATAGTACTCTTAGCTATAGGTCCTCTAATTAGTACTAGGCCTCGATAGGGGACTAACGGAAGTAGTCGTTAATTATATAGCCTAGGGAAGTATATAGGGGTCGTTTCTAATTACCTATTTCTATAAAATCTAGACTATCCTTATTACCGATAATAGGGGTATATAGAAGTATAATAGGCTCGGATAATTTTAGACTATAATAATATTAGGTAATAGTAATCTTTAGGATAGTTTCCTTCCTAACTCCCTAGTCTCGTCTTTTTAAAGGGTCCTACTAGTTATAGTACTTAAGGGAATATTAAGTAGTCAAGCTTATCTACGGTACTCCGTCGAGGAGAGCGTTAAAGACGTTACTAATCTCTATTAGGCCGCGTAATAAGAATATTATAGGATAGGTCTTATAGAGACTAGGCCGTAGTAGATTACGTAGAGAGTCTATCTATTCTCCTAAAAGAGAGCCCTAAAGAGTTCGGGTAATCGTCCGTAGTAGGAGTACTAGTTCTAGGAGGGCGAGGGTATCTTTTAGACTAAGTATATTATACTAAATACGGCTAATATTAAGGACGATAGCGACGTAAAGATATACGTTAATAGCGTAGCTTAGGGATCGTATTTTCGTAGCTTAGGAATTATCTATATCGTACCTTAGTATCCTATCTACTCTATCGAACTATTCCGTTAATCTAGTTCTAGTTTACTTCGACCCTACGATAGAGAGGGAAGGTCTCGCCGTCTTTAATTAAAGGGGTATAGTTAAAGGCCGTCTACTAGGCGAACGAATTACTAATAATAGGCTTATAATAGTCGATATAGTTAAAGCCCTATTCTCGTATAAGAAAACGGACGGTCTTAGGATTACTCTAAGTACTCTAAGGAGGTAGGGGAGATATAGGAGAAGTAAGGATTTCGTTAAGGTCGAGCTAGGCGTATTTACGATTTTTAGACCTATCTTAACTATTAATAGAAGAGGTAGTATATAGGGGGAATACTTCTAATACTATAGTATTATCTTCTACCTAGCGGAGAGCGTAAGCGATAACTTTAGTACGATATATACTAGGCCCGTTATTATTAGTAGGTTCCTGCATTTTAGGATATATATAGAATTAGGACGAGATAGGAGTCGATAATCTATTAGTAAGGTAAGCTAGATAACTACTATATTAGTAATAATAAGACTAGCGGAGTATTATAGTAATAATAGGCGTTTAACCTACTTAGCTAGATATATATTATAATACCGCTAGTTAAGAGACGTCTAAGTAGAACGGTAGTAGATAAAGTTAAAAACGATAAGATATAAGTAGTCTAATAAGAATATAGAGAAGTATTTCCCGTCCTTTAAGGAAGGGAAATTAGGGATATACGGCTCGGCTATAATTTAGGTCCGCCTCCGCTAACTTATTATCGTAGGTAGACTATAAACGAATACTAGACTTACCGGGTCTAAGCTAGTCCTAAACCTAACCCTTACTATATATTACTTCGCCTAAACTAGTTCCTAATATAATATTACTAGAATCCTATAATAAACTCTATACTTAGTAGACGGCTCGCGATATCGACGATCTAAAGTTCGATACCTTTAATTTTAGTTTAGGCTATAATAGTAGTAGATAGATAGTACGCGTATTAATAAGTAGTCTTAAGTAGAGTAGGGAAACTAATAAAGGTAATTAGTTAGGGCCGTACGATCGACTAATATAAAGGAAGAGGCCGCGGCGCTTATTATACTAAGGATAGAAGTAGAGTATAAGTTAGGGAAGTATAATATCTAGCTACGATATACTAATTCCTATAGGGGGAGGTAACGAGGTATTACGCTTAATAAAGGTCTACGGCTTCGACGCTAAGCGGGAAACTAAGAATAAGGCTAGTCTTATATACGGCGTAAATATTAGAGCTAGTCGTAAAGCGTAGGGTAATAGACTAGATAGCGTATTTATAAGACCTAGGTCTCCGTAGCGGATTTCTAGTACCTAGGTCTCTATAGCGAAGTCGCCTATACTTAGGTCTTATTAAACGTTCTATATCTCTAGACGGGGAAGTTAAGTTAGTACTAACCTAGTTATTAGGATTATAACCTAGGTCTCGTTAATCCGGATAGAGTAAAATATAGAAATATAGGATAATAGACTAGGTCTCGACTACGTATTACTAAGGCCTAGGTCTCCTATAGCTAAATTCTAAGTACTTAGGTCTTAATAGCGAGGTCTCCGTACTTAGGTCTTATCGAACTTACTATATCTTTAGGCTAGGAAGTTAAGCTAGTCCCGACTTAGTTATAGGTATCGTAACCCTAGGTCTTAGCTATTTTAGATAGGATAGGAAATAGGGGTTTTAAACCGTATCTTAGGTCTTTAGGCCGTACCGCCCTACCTTAGGTCTCGTACTAATTACTACCTCTCTAGGCTAGGAGGTTAGAGTAGCGGCGTTTCGGCTATATAGGTCTTAACCTCTAGGTCCCGGTAAACTATTATATTCTATAACCTATCCTCTATACGACCCGTTTTTCCTTATTAGTACGTGTATTAGCTATTCTAATTTTTAGGTTAAAGCCTTAGGTATAAACTTTAAAAAGGGTCTAGTAAATACTTAAGCCCGCGAATAATAAATATATTACTACGTACTATATAATAACTTTAGCGTAACCTTAGACGCCTAAACTAAATATATAAGACCCTAGCGTTCTTAACGACGGAGAACTAGTACGCGAGGTATATATTTAGAGTTAGATACTAACTTTAATATTATACTAATTAATAGAAGTAGCGTTCGAGTAAGGAGTCTCTTAGGTAATTAGATACTACTAGATATATACTCGTTAGTAGTACCTTAAGAGGTAAGGGTCTAGCTATACCTATAGTTAATTAACTTACTAACTCTTCTCTATAGCGTTTACGCAATTTTTAGAGGAGCGATTAGTTCCTAATATTAAGGCGGTTTTATCTACTTCTTAGACTACGCTCCTATCCGTAATACTAAAGAGGGGGCTACCTAAATCCGCTAATATAAGTCCCTTAAAGCGAGTAATCGATATTATTTACCCTAAGGTCGACGAAGTTCTAGCGGCTTCGTAGGCTATACCTAATCCTATAATACTAAAGAGGACCCCGGCTAGATCCGCTAGTAGGAGTCCCTCTAAGCGAGTACCTAATTTTATTTTCCCTAAGGTCGACTAAATTTTTAGCGGCTTCGTAGGCTACGATTAATTATATAATACTAAAGAGGAAATTAACCTAGTCCGCCCTAACTAGTCCTACTAAGCTAAGTAGCCTACGGTACTATAAGCGAAACCTATAGAGCCCTCGATACCTATACTCTAATATCTATTACTAGAGGCCCGCCTCGAGTTACTAAAAACGCCGGCTCGTATATTAGTCGAGAGTAGTAATATTAGTAATATAAGTACTAAGTAAATCCTCGAAGTTCTAGTTCTAGCTAGCGTTCGAACGTAAAGTATAGTTAACCTAGAACTAGTATAGGAATCTAACTATTAAGTCGGCCGAGGACGATCCCGATATTAAAATAAGTAGTAATAGAGAATAGGATAATACGTATAATAAGTCGCTAAGTAAGGCCGAATCCGATCTTTCGGATTTCTCTAAAGAAGTTATCTAGGCTAGGCGGGGACGAATTAACGGACGTGAAAAACGTCGAGGATATAGCCTTAGGAGCTAGTAAGTCCTCCCTATATTAAAACGTTCGATAAGACTAATATAAATATAGTAAATAAAGCTAGAGAGCCTAAGTTTTAAGGTAGGAGAGGGGCTTAGTAGCGATCTAATACGAGGCGCGCTACTCGATCTATAGGTCCTATCTCTAAGTAGGGATTATATATAGTACGCGAGCGGGAATCGGACGAGTTTAATATAGATTAGAATAGCGTTAGGGGGTTAGCCGTAGACTTAGGCCCTAGGTTAGACTTATAGGTTTAGTATTAGCTTACCGAAATAACCCTCCTACTAATATAAAATACTAATAATAATATTAGACCTTATATTACTACGGTATAGAGTACCTACTCTTTATACTTTATCTTAGCCTACCCTCCCTCTTTACGGATCCTTAATAGCCTTACGTATTTTAATATTAGCGGGTTTATTACCTAAGTAACCAAATATTATTAATATTAAGAATTTATTTACCTATAATCCTTAACCTAAACCTTTATTTCCCCGTATACCCTCTTCTTAAATATACCTAACCTATATACTATAAGCTACTATATATTAATACGGTCGATTAAGGGAGCTAAAGGGTCCTATATTTACTACTATTAAGCTCTAAGACTTGCGGGATAATTAGGTATAGACTACTTACTCGAGTAGGTTCTCCTAATAGACTAGCGTTAGTACGCGGCTAATAAAGTACGAAGTATATAGCTCTAACTAAGGAGCTATTAAGGAGAGAGAATAGTAAAATTACCGTAGAAGAAGAGGCGTTTAGAGGTAAATCTCTACTAATTCTACTTTAACTATAGCTAATATTTAGTAGCTATAACGCGTACTTACGTACTAAGCTTCCTAAAGTATACTAAGACGGACGAGAGCCTCCTAGACTATATCTTATATATACTTAACTATTATAGATAATCTAGAGGAATTAAAAGAGGTAGCGGCTAGACGTACGCTCTACGCGAGTTATAACGAGAATAGAAAGCGCCGCCGATCTTAGGTAGACGGTTATAATATAGTTAATAAGGTACTAGCTAATACCGAATACCCGCCCTAAGGCGATTATTAAGTCCTAAGCCCGTACGAGCGATATCCTAATATAGAACTCTCGGGCCCCCCGTTCCCCTAGCCTAGTAGCTCGAGTTACGACCCGAATTAGTATAATACTAGGAAAGCTAGGTACTAGGAAGAGAGTAGGTTCTAAGAGGTAACTTCGTAAACTACGAGACGGGTCGTCGTATAGTTAGTAGTACGGTAGTTAATATTTTAGTAGGTAGAAAGGTTAGCTAGTAGTCGGATAGTAGTTTAGCTAAAGTTAAGATTATATTAGAAGAAGCTCGACGCTATCTAGATATTATTATTAAGTAGCGTACCCGAAAGTCGCTACTATATATTATCGCCTCCTCGCGCCGAAGTATTTAATAGAGATAACCTTACTAAGGAACTAGTACTTATTAAGGAGAAGGAAGCGGCTAAGTCCCGTAGGCGTCTATTACCTAGTATAAAGATAGGTAGTAGTAAAGACTAGAAGCTAAAGTAGAGCTCGCGCGCGAATAGGAGGTAAGAAGGCGGTTCGTCTTTATCTAGGATATTAAAGGATCTAATAACTCTAGAGAGTTAGTAGAAGAGGATAGCGAGAGAGAGTAGTAGAAGGTAGCTTCGACTAGTAGATAGTAGCCTATATCGTAAAGGCGCGGAGTCGTAGGCTAGATCTATAATTAAATAAGGATTAGGAGTATCCCTTCTTAATAGTAGTAAGCTTAGGACGAGATTATAAAATATAAGTTATATAATAGGACCGGCTTAGTCGAGTCTTTATTATCGGTTCTAGTCTCTTTACGTCGTTCGTTTTATAACTTAAAGGTATAGGTACCTCTAGTACGCTAAGGCGGACCCCTAGCCCTCTTTACTATAATAAATAAGGCGCTCCTATTTTAGTACTAAGGTACGCCGCCTTATTATACCTCGCTAGTATAGTATATAAATACGTAAGTTATAGTCTAGGTTTCTATTAGGAGGCTACTCTAATCGTATATAGAACTTAGAAGAGGGTATACGTCGGCTATTAGCTTTTTATTATAGTATAGTAGCCTATCTACGGTACCTTTTATAACTTCCTATTCCCTAAATAAACGCTACGATTAGAAGATTATAGCGTATAGGCTTAGTATACTACTATCTACTAAGAAGCTAAAGTATTTAGGACGAGGTAAATAACCTCTATACTAAGCTATTCGATACGTTTACCGAGAGGAAAACGGGGTATAATAAGATATCTATAAAACTTTATTCCCGTACGTCGAAGCTAGTTGTAAACGGGACGTCCTAATAATACTAGTAGTTATCTTTTACTCTAAGATCGAGGTATAGACGCCCGTAACCTACCTAATACCTTCCTATCTACTAATACCCTACGATAAGGCTAAGGTAACGAGCCCTACCCGGATATAGAAGAGCTATAAGATTTAGGGATTATATACTAGTTAAGAGGGTAGTAGTTAGGATAAGTTTAGTATAGATAATATAGTCGGATCTTAGTATAATAAATTACGAGGTACGGCCGGTAATATACTCGGAGGGGATACGAGTATATCTATAGTATCTAGAACTAGCGGTAAAGGGGAAGGAGCTTACTTAGTAGATTAGTAATCTTAGAAGTAGTCGACGACTTTAGACGATACGAATAAACCCTAGGGTTAAGGTAGTAGGAAGAAGGGTAGTATAAGAAATAGGGGTAAAGATCTATAAATAGGTAGGATTAAAAAAGGTACGGAAAGTTTATATTCTAAAGGGAATATTATAGCTAAAGTATAGTCGTATAGTAGAGACGAAAGGGTTAGAGTAGAAAAGTATATACGAATTAAGGGCGAAATAGCGGACTAAGGAAGTCCTTTAGATAATAACGACGTATAAGTCTCCCCGAGTAGAAGAGGGTTAAAAAGAAGAAAAGTAGGAGATAGTACTAAACTAGAAAAGAAGGAGTAGATAGAAGGGTTAGGCCCTTAGATAAGGCGTAGTAATAAGAATTCTAAGGTTAGGGCGAGGGTTTAAGAGAGGGATACTAGTACGAGCGACGTAGACGAGGAATTCGATCTAATAGATAAAACTAGGAGCTTAACTAATAGTACGAAGAATAATAGGGGCGACGCTATTCTTACTATATCTCGAACGAGAAGTAGGATCTAGTAGGTATAAAAGAGGTCGAGGATAGTCGAAGAGAGGACCTAGAGAGAGTCGAAAAGAGGAAAGAGAAAGAAATCCGGACGAATAAAACGGCTCTATAGGAGCTTAAGAGTTAGCTAAAATTTCCTTTCGAAGATAATACGTTAGATATTTACCTTAATCTTATATATAATATTATATATAAAGGTTAACCTATATTTAAGGTTAGGATAAGCTTATACCTAGTAATTCGTTTACCTACTCCGTAAGTTAGAATATTAGAGGAATACTTATATAGTTAAAGGTAGGTAGACGTAATAGGTAATAATAGATAGTATTATAATAATTAATACTAATATCGGATATCCCTATAACGCGTAGCGATAAGGTTACGTCGCGTCCTAAAGCCCTATCTATATATATATATATTATAATCTTAATTTTTAGGTAAGACTTAATATATCTCGTTAAGATACGAAGAACTACTAGTATAATCTCCTTAACTTAGGCTCGCGTCGACTCTAGTAAATAAATCTTAATAACCTTATAGTAAAAAGAGAACTATAGATACGCCTTCCTAACTAGCTCCTCGTAAACGAGGAAGGACTACCTAAGATAAGGGACCGGAGGGAGTATTATTATAAATACTAGCTACTTCTTAGTCTTAAAGCCTCCCCGTAGCCGAGCTAAAGGGCTTTATACGTAAGAGTACCTAGGATCTAACCTAAGGCTAATCTTTCTAGGTAGCCCGAGTTACTTAGGTAAGTAGAGGATTTTATTAGGGAGAAAGTTCCTAGTATAGATAATTAGTAAGATAATAGGTAAATTATTCTAGAGGTAGACGTAAAAACGACTTCTCCCTAAGGAATTATATAGTAAACTAGTCGGAACTAGTAGGTACCTAAAGGAAAGCTCCCTATTAGCGAATAAAGAAGAAGTTAGGCCTACGAGTAGTTTTTTATTAGAAGGGAGAGGGTTAAAGGATATAGATTATAGCTCGTAGTAATAAAAAGAAGAAGAGATATTAGACGTAGCTCTACTAGCTCTCGATTAGTCGTATACGAGTATACTAGACCTAACCCTAGACGATACTAATAACTCTAGAGTAGTAGATATAGTTATCGAAGACGTACCTATTAGTATCGGTTTCTAGAACTAACCCTAGTAGGGAGGAACGGAGACGGACTAGATCTAGATAAGGAATAGGTAAAAGAGGGAAGAGATATAAAGGTAATAGGGATATACGGAAGGAGGGTAATAGAGACGTCGAAGATAAAGGGGATAAAAGAGAGGAAGAGGGGGCTAACTCGACGTTAAAAGTAAGAGATAAGATAGATAAAGATTTAGAGGTAGAGACTAGCTCTAATAGGGGAAGGTATAGAAGTAAAAGATATATTAAGAAAGAAAAATAGAGCGAAAGTTAGAGAAGCGAAACTACTCTAGTTAGATAATCTTATTTATTTCCCTATTAATTCTAAGGAGAGGAAGTATTACGAAAGTCTTTAATCTAAATTCTTAGTAGAGGTTAGGAAGATACGAGAGCTAGATAGGGATCTTATAGGAAAGGAAAAGGTATATAGAATAACGAATACGTTATATAGGGATATAATAGGAGGTAAGGCGCTTACGAGGCTAAAAGAAATTACTAGTTATTATAACTCGAAGGGTAGGAACGGAGAGAGGTATTTTACGGCGTAGTAAGTAGAGACGTTAGTAGCTAATAAGGATTATCTAACGAGTATAAGGGCTATATTTAAAGCGTATACTAATATCTAAAAGGTTAAAGACGTCGTATCTAGCCTTAAATAAGATATTAGAGGTTTAGTATAAATTAGATAAACTAAAGCGGTTTCGCGCGGTACTAGATAATTTCGAAAAAATTCCTAATAGCGAAACTAGGGACTATATTAACGAGGCGATAGGCTCTAGGAAGACTAGGAAGAAGGGAGTAGGAATAGTTACTATAGTAGGGGGTTTCTTCGCGAAATAACTCGGCCTAGAGAGTTTAATAAAGTTTCTTTATAATATCTACCGGATTAAGACGATAACTCGACTAATAAATTACTTCGGTCTAGGTATTATTTACCTATTATACCCTTATACTACTATAAGGTAACTACCGACCTTCTAGGGTATACGGTATTACTAACCTAGTTTAGATTTTATAATTAGGGAAAAGACTTAATAGTATAAGTTATACCGGTTTTTACGGAATATAGTAGTTATTTAATAGACGTCTACCTAATTACTAGAAAGGAGGGTATTACTATTTATACTATTAATACGGGAGTCTAGCAGCCGAGTAGGAAGATAGGGTAGGTATTATAGGGTTAACGAGAATTTTAATAGACTAGGAGAAGGGAGCGGATCTTCCTTTACTAAGTCTACTAGATACTATAATAGAGGGCTATAACGGAGATAGGTAGGCTACTCTAAAGACTAGTAATAGTAAGTCGGGTATACCGCGACGTAAAGGGAGCGCTATAGTATCTCTTAGAAGGTCGCGAAGTCTAAAAACTAGTAAAGAGGACGATTCCGCCTAATCGGGTTATAAAGTTAGGGATATTAGTATTATTATCGAGGATTAAGGAACGAAGGGGGACGTTAAGAGAGAGGTAGATAGTCGTAGTACCGGCGGTAATAGTATAGTTAATAAGAGCGGCCTAGGTAATAGGTTTTAGGCGGACGAGTTAGCTTCCGATCTTAGAGGGGGGGGGATAGGAGATTAATATCGAAGTATACTTTCTAGTATTTCCGATATAGATTCGAGGTAGGGGGAGTAGTTAGTATAGTTAATCGAGGGCTTTCGAGTTACCGGCCTATTAAATTATTCTTATTTACTTTAATTACCTCGAAATATTATCTTAGATAGAGTATTAGCTCGAAGTTAAGGAACTACCTAGCTAAGTAGTTATCGCGGCTCGGTAGGAAGAGACTTACTACCTATCCCTTCTATCTATCGCTATTTTCTTTTAGGTCCTTATAAAATAGGTCTCTTCTAGATAGGTTATTAGAGGGTAACGATTTCTTCTTACTAGCGTATTAATATTATTAACGATAGTTTCCTTTAGGTCCTTATAAAATAGGTCTCTAGTAGATAGGTTATTAGAGGGTAATAATTTCTTCTTACTAGCGGGTTAATATTATTAATAATAGTTTCTTTTAGGTCTTTATAAAATAGGTCTCTACTAGATAGGTTATTAGAGGGTAATAATTTCTTTATATAAGCGGGTTAACGTTATTAACGATAGTTTCTTTTAGGTCCTTATATAACGGGTCTCTACTAGATAGGTCGTTAGAGTATTATAATCTCTTCTTACCGGCGTATTAATTTTATCGATAGTAGTTACTTTTAGGCCCTTATAAAACGGGTCTCTACTATACGGGTTAGTAGGGTACTATAATAGAACGCTATCTTTTCCTAGGTATCTATAAGGAGGTACCGCCCTTCTAGCTCTTACTATATATAATAGGTCTTACGAAAAAAAAATTAGTATTCTTCTCTTAAGGGAGGCTTTTACTTATTAATATAGGGGAGATATAGTCCCTAGTAGTTAGGCGCCTAGTATACTATACGGGATAGCGTCGACTATTTTAGTCGAAATACGGAGGTTAAAGTTTATTTAGGGGAGTAGATAATTATAATAAGACTAGTAAATTTAGGCGGGAACTAGTAGATACTAGGAGTAAATTATAAAAAATAATAATAATAATAGAATACGCCGCTTAGGGACTAGAGTGAAAAGGACGTTACTATAGAACCGATATAAAAATATAGTTACCTATAACTCGTAACTCCCTTAACCTATATACTTATTAAACTAATACGTATATACGCTCCCTACCTACGACTCTTACTTATTATACTCGCCGAAGTCGTCTCTAAGTATAGACGGAACTCTATAGAAGCTATTACCTAATAGCGCGATTATAGGTACGGGAACTAAGGACGAGCCGCTAGTTATTAAAGGTTATAATATAATAGAGCCGCAAATATTAGTAGCGTAAGGGGTAAGTATATACCGAATATCTTAGTATCTAATAGTAGCTAATACTATATAGATAGCTAAATTTTAGGACCTTATCGTAGAGGAATAAGAGGGACTAAATACTCGTCCTAATAGGTTCCGAGCCGTAATCGACTTTAATAATAATTATCTCGAATAGCTACGTAAGAAGTATAGGGTAATTACCGCCTAAATATACCCTTTACCTAAGAAGCCGTAGCCTTATAAGCGAGATCTAAAGGTATTCCTTAGCTTCGAAGACGTCGTTACCTACGACCCGTTTACGGACGTTACCTAGTATAGGGAACTATACTAGATTTACGAGATAATTAAACGTGACGGCTAAGTTAAGTATAAGGGCGGTAGTAGGGAACCTAAAGGATAAGGTCGTAGTAATAGATAGTTCTATCTAGATAAGTAATTCCTTAATAGTCTCTAGAGGAAGGGCGAGCTTCCGGACGATAATATAGACGACGAGGGTACCCTATTACCTAGTAAGAAGCCTACTAAGGATAAAGGATCTAGTAAGCCGAAAAGGCTAATAAAGTAGCTAGTAAAGTATAGTAAAGGAAAGACTAAAGTAAATTAAGTAGCTAATACGTAGTTACTATCTATATTAGTACCTAATACCGACGATCCTAACCGCTAGATAAGTAAGTCGGTCGCGGCTAAACTAGGAGAGGAGGTAGAATTTTCTACTTAGGGCGAGCCGGCTAATACTATAGATTTATACTTTAACTTAACCGCGTAGTAGTTTTATAGAAAGTACTATTAGTCTTATATATTAGGAGGGACCCTAAAGGTTAACGCGTTATAAACTATTAAGTAGAATATTACGTAAGTAGTCTAACTTAAAGGTATTTAATCTAAAGGTAAGGGGCTTTAAGGGCGGATTAGGCCGTAATAAATTCGAGTTCGAATTTAACTACGTATTAATCCTAAACCGTCTTTTCTTTAAGAAAGTCCTTACCTATAGTATACCTACTATAATCCGCGAAACTATCCTAAGTTATAATAGAGGCGACTACTACCTCTTAGGAGTACGAAAGGAGGCTATATAAAAGATAGCTAATAGTAACTATTAGCCTCTAAAAGCCTTAGGTACTTTTATAAGAAACTACTTTAAAGATAAGGGAACTAAGGCCTCTAATTAGACGCGCCGCTAAGTCGTAGATTAGTTATTTAATTCGAAGTAATTCGGTATAGCCTAGGATTAGCTAATAACTAATATTAAGAGTAGATATTTAGATATTACTACTAATCTACTCTAGTATTATCTATCTTTACGTTCAGATCTATCTTCGTAAGGAATAGAGGTAGATAATTATTAGATAGGTAATATAGATAGATAATAGAGTAGAGATAACTTATTATAGTATAATTCCCTCGGTATATAGATTTAGTATATAGGATTATTACTAAAGGGCTTTAGTAATAGTTATAAATCTATTAAACTACGAACTTATCTTAATACTTTATCGTCTTTAAAATATCTTAAACCTATTAGAATACTATATTATTCTAATACTAATTAGTAGTTATATTAACTTATATACTATAGAGTAGTAAGGAATTAACTTAAAGAGTTATTTAGAGGTTAACTAATTAAGTATTTCCCTTTAGTTAATCTTAGGAATAGCTAGTTATTCTTACTTCTAAAAGTATAAGGGATTCCGCTAAAGAAGTTTAGATAAGCTAAGGTAGGCTTTAGTATCTTTAATTACCTTCTTTTCCTATTAAGTATTTCCCTTAGGAAAAGGTTAGTATTAAAGAGTAAAGTCCTATTTTACCCTATACCCTTTTATCTCTTTCCCCTAAACTAATCTACTATACTATAGACGAGTAACCTATAGCTAGACTTAATACTAGTCTACCCTAATAGGAGGAAGTATTATTTTCTTCTATTTCTTAGACGAATATATCTTAGAAGTCTTAGAACGGAACGCTAAATAACTCTAGTAGCCTTTTACTACTAGAGTTTAATATTAACTCTATTATACGACCTAAATTTATTACTAATAACTTACCTAACCTATTAGATAAAACTTCCGTAGAAGTACTTAATAGCTACCTCTATTATATACTTAGAAGCTATATCTAATAGGATATAGAGTAACTCCTAGATCTAGTCTAGGAAGATTTCTACTATTAGACTTAAAATATATAGAACTACTACTATATAATACTCCTTCGATAATTATAGTAGGTTGTATTAATAAAGAAAATTAGTATACCTAAAGAGTAGAAAGTAACCCTAGGAGACTAATTTTTCGCCTATATATAAGGCGACGATCTACCTCTTTAATAAATAATCCCTAAGTATTATAGAGAAAGCGAACTAGCCTAGGAATAACGCTAACCTATATTAGTAACCCCTCTATAGCGTATAGTAGTACTAAAAACTATCTAGAACTATACTAGAGAGGAAATAAATACTCTACTAGACTAGATATAATCTAAATTACGAGGTATATATAAGGAGTAGAAGGATAGCTAACCTCTTATAGAAACTTAGAAAGCCTACGTAATATTAGTAGTTAATAAAAACGATAATTACCTAGAATTTTAGGAATAATTATATATAACTAATAGAATATTTCCTCGTAGTATACTAAAGGTAATTAGTATACTATCTAAACTACCTCGACTACTTACCGAAAGAGAGAGACTTAGTAAGTAGCTAAACTTAATATCCCTAGAGTAAATCCGTACTTAGTAGTTTACGGAACTAGATTAATCCCCCTCTATCCTACTAAATAGCTTTAGTAATAACGAATTAATCCCGAGATTAGAATCTAGTAAGAAATTAAAGGATTTAACCTTAATATATAGCGACGGTATTCGATATAGAGGGGAAGAATATAAGGTCCTAGATAATAGATACTATATTCTAGAGTAGATATACGATACTATTAGTATCCTATACTACTATCTATATATAGTATTCCTAATAATACTAAGAGGAAAGGCCCTAGAATACTACTATAAAATTATTAGCTAAGGAATTAAGACTTCCTACGAAAAGATAAGGGAAGAAATCCGACGATATTTTAAGACTCCTAAAAGATACTAAAAATACTTAGTAGACTAGATATTAATATTACTTACCGCGATTATTAAGAAAAACCCTAGAAAGAGTAAACTAGTATATCTTAAGGCTCTATTTAAACGGCTTAAGAAAATTAATCTCCCGCTTAAATATAGCAAAGAAGAGCTTATAACACGCCTTATAATAATCTATTAAGAAGTCCCTAAGTATAAATATACGCTATTTTCCCTACGAAAAATATATAAAGCTATAAAGGTATCTCTAAAATACTTAGTTATAATAGAGAGTTCGGGCTTAAAATACGCGTAATACGTAGCGGAAGATAGCAACGACTATACTAAAGTATATTAGTATAATAACTTAGATAATAATAGCTACGACGAAGGATATAGTATATATCTAATAGATCGGATATATAAAAAGGGATTTAACCAACGGTATACTAAGAAAATTATACTAAAGTTCCCTAGTAAGGCTAATATACTAACTAGGACGAACCCTATATAGAAAATAGTAAAATATTATATCTATAGTAAACCTAGATACTAGTTAACAAAGTATACCCTAGAAGAGAGAGGGGAAGTATTTAAGAAATTCCGTATAATAACCCTATAGTATATAATAGATTATAAGGTAATCTACTAATACCTTATAGCTATTAATAATACGGAAATAATATTAAATACTACTAACTCTAAATGTTTTAACGAAGTATACTAATAGTTTTTATAAGAGGTAGAAGTATATAAAGTATATTTCTATATCTAATAGAATACGGCCTAGTTTCTATAGAATAATACTACTATATATTTTTAAACTAGAATTTTACTAGGGGAAATGTAATTAGAATATTAGGAAGTACTACTAAAGAGTATTAGTAATACTAAAAACGATAATAATAATAAGAATAAACTACTATACTTAATGTTTAGTATAGATATAAGATATAACTTAAAGCTCTTTCGAGGTATTATACTAGACTTAGGAGTAGTAGGAGTTTTAATAACTAGTATTAGCTAGTTTAAAGCCCTATAATCTATACTATAAGTATCCCTTAATAAGATAAGAGTAGGAGAATATTTTATTTATTTCGGAAAGGGACTATCTATAGTATTATTAGGTACGGTAGATATACTAACCTACTTTAGTATAATTACTTTTTATATCCTACCTATAGAAATACCATTTCTATTATATATTAATAATATAGATAAGTTAAGTATCTACTTTAATAACCTTAATAATACCCTTATACGCGGTAAATAGCGTGTACCTATTACTAGGAAATGGAATTACCTATAGATAGTACTCCTAGAGGTTGAAATATTATTATCTTACGTATTAGATACGTTATAAGACTCTAAGACTAGATTAAAGGAGTATAGACTCCCCTACTATAGCTAATTTATATTAGCTCTACCCGATAAGGCGGTAGACTAATTTCTAAAATAGAGACTAACTAAGACGGAATTACTCCGCCTATACTAAAGATTTAGTTATCTAGTAGCTTATCGCTTCTAAATAATCTTAGTAAGGGCCGATTTCGATATAGATCTAAGACTTATTAAATAGCTTACCGATATATATAAGTACTACTAGTTAAATTAACGCGCTCCCTATAGGTTTAAATTTAGCCTACGCGAAGACATTGACTTTAATATAGAGATTATTATTAATATTATATATATTAATAGACTACTAGTACTATATATTATCGACGCTACTATAGTATTCTAGAATAGACTATTCCTTAAGTACTAAACTACTAAAGTACTTTAGTAGGCTATCTAAAGATATTAGATTAATATATACCTTAGACTACCTAATACTATTATTATAGATACTAGTAATAACTTAAATTCCTTAGAATTTAAGGTAGAAGCGAAAACTATAGATATTATAGTCTATAGTATACTAATTAAAGTATACTATACTATAGAGAAGGTAGAAATATATTATAAGATTATAAGAAGGATCTTTAGTATTCTTTAGAAGGAACTTCCTAAAGAATCTAAAGAATCTATTCTTTAGATAACTTTTAAAGTAATTAATAATATAGTAGGGCTAAACGGTCTTATCCCTACCCTTTTAGTATTTAGTACTTACCCTAAGCTTACGGAGGTATCTCTACTAGTAGTATTAGTTATATAGAGAGTAAAGGCTATCTATATAGCTATAAATAACCTCCGTAAAGAATATGTAAAAGGGTAAGTAGTACTCGTACTTTCTATATAAAACGGGCTAAAGTCTCTTATCGCTTCGTAAATCCCGCTAGAATTAAAAGTCGTAGTATATAGGGAGAATAAAGGATAGTAAGGACTATTCCTCCTTAAAAAGATAGATAACTATAACTATACTATTAAAATTAACCGGAAAGATAAGGTTTTTCGCTTAATATCTATATAGATCTACTAGGAAGAAAATACTAAGTAAGAGAGAAAGTATCTAGATAATAACTAAGAGGTATAAGAAAAGATACTATAGGATTAAGAATACTCGCTAAAGGTAGTTAGTAATAAGAATAAGAGAAAGATATACCTATAAGTAGTAATCCTATAGAAAGACCTAGGAAAGTTCTAATCCTTCTTCTAGGAACTACTAGATACCTACTAAACCGAATTAGCGATAAAGGTATACTAGAATTTTATATTATAGAAAGAGAAAATAGATTAAGAACTCTTAAGAGAACTAAGAAAAACTAGAAAAATTACGGATTTAAAACCTCTATTTTAGATATTAGATTAGAAAGAAATTAATAACCTCCTTAGCTAAGAGGTAATAGTATTTATTTAGAACCCGTATATACTAGGATAGAGGATTTTTCCTTTAAGAATAGTTAGAGAAATTAAAGGGAAGGCTACTAATTCCCCTTATAAAAAATTAAGACTTATAGTATAAGGCTTTAATAACGCTAGTAAAGATACTATCTTATACTAGTTACCGACGATTTAGAGAGCTATATAAAGAATTATACTCTCCCTCGTACCTATACTTCTTACCTTATAGAAAGGGATCTTATTATATCTATAAGATATTACCTAAGTATATATTTAAAGCTAAATAGAATTAGTAAGAACTATCTACGTATATCTCCCTAAGGAACTCTAGAATAACTATCCTCCTAGTACTATTATATATATTAAGAAACTACTATATAGAATACCGGAATCTAGCTTATACTAGTTTATAACCTACTTTAAGTACTATATAGAGCGCCTTAATATAGAAATATCCCTATTTAATCTATACCTTCTAATTATAAAACTAAATATAAATTTTAGAATTATTATAATATAAACGGACGATATACTTATTATTACCAGCTAAACCTTTTTAGTAATAGAAGAAAAGGCTAGATCTAACGCTAACTTTCGAGCTAAACTAATTAAGATACTAAAACCTAAAGGAGAAATTATTTTTAATAGTTATATTATTACACGCTAAGGGCTAAACCTCTTTATTATATAGAAGAAATAAGGAGAGAAGCTAGAACTTATAGATCTTAAGAAAACTCTAGTAGAAATTAAAGAGGCCTACGTTAGATAACGAGTAAGGGGTATATATATTATATCTATTTACTAACTAGAAGTAGCTTTTAACCTAGCTATAGTAGTATAATTTAAGGACCTAGAGAAACCGGAAATTAATACTCTTAATAAACGTATTAAATAGTAATAAGATAACCTTAAGAGGGGACTTAGGTATATTCCTCTCGATCTAACTATACTAAAGCTCTTTATCTATATTAACGGTTCTTTTACTAATAACTCGGACCTCTTATCCTAACTTAGATACCTTATTATTATTAGGAATAAAAATAAGGAGGATTTTAAGTTTATAATAAAAGGAAATATTATTTATTAGTCTTTAACTAAGTTAAAGAGGGTTACACGCTTAGTTCTAGTATTAGAAATACTCGCTATATTAGAAGGAGTTAATAAAGGCTACGTTATCTTAAAAATAATTACGTAAATCCTAAAACGACTAGACCTACCGCTAATCCCTCTTATTATATATACTAACTCATTTTCTCTCTATAAGTATATAGTAAAACTTAGGATAACTAAAGAAAAGCGCCTTATAATTAATATTATAGCTATTAGGCAAGCCTATTAGGCTAAAGAGATTAAAGAGATTCGATAGATTCACGGAGAAGATAATCTAGTAGATACTTTTATAAAGTAGAATATAAATAAATACCTTTAAACCCTACTCTTAATAAATGAACTAGAAGTTCGTATTAAGGGATAGGTAAAGAGGTAAATTTATACCCTATTAGATTACTATATTTAGTTTACGTTTACTATTCTACTTTAGTATTTATATTTAGATTAATTTCTTTTTATTTAGAGTTTATCTAGGGGATATTATTAGCTTTTTAAGAACTTTTTATTTTATTATAAAAGTTAAAAATATCGGAAATAGGAGGATAAATATAGCTAAATATCTTTAGTATTAGGGAGATAGCTTAATTCCTAACGATAAAAGTATAGATTTTAATAATTATAGTATAAGGACTATTTATAATAAATAGTCTATATTTTATTCTACTTAAGCTATAAGTAACTCGCTATCTATAGTTAGCTATATTAATAGAGAAGTAAAAATACTAAAAACCTAATAAGAAAGTAACCTAGAACTCTAAACTCTAGCTTATATAAAGAGAGCTTAAAAAGTAACTCCTAACTAAATACCTATACCGAGTAACCGGCTAAAGTATATTAGTACTATAAATACCGAAAAATACCGTAAAATTAAGGAACTACTAAAAAGATAAGTAAAAACTAATACCTAAACTAGCTTATTATTATTATTATCCTCCTTATCCTTAGTCTCCTTATTATTATTACTCCATTCCTTATTATAGGTATTAGAAATAAAGGAATATAGCTTTTTCTTAGTACTACTCTTATCTATTAATAGGCGAGTGGTTTTATAGCCTATCTAGACGTAATTAGAGTATATACTACGCTAAAGGAGTTTATTATTTCCACCCCCTAGGGGGAACCTAAAAACTTAACGATAGGCCTTAAATAGACTAGCGCCTTTTTAATAATAATTATATATATCTTTTAGATTCGTATACTTAATCGCGCCTGCGGAAGTATAGCTAAAGAGAGCTAGTATATAGTATAGATAGAATTTATACGCTACTTTACTAGGACGCTCTAGAATAGTTAAAGTAATCTTCTTACCCCTAGAGCCTCTCTTACGAAACTAGACGAGTTAGGTAGGCCTATTATAGCTCTTATTAGGTAGATAAGAGATATTATCTATTATATCTACCTAGTAAGGAGGTAGAAGGTTTACGCGCTACTAGATAGCTAAGAGATTATAGAATATAGTCTAGATCTCGACGAGATTACTAACGTTCTTTAGCTTTAACGACTAAAACCGTAGTTATTTCTAGAGGTCGGTAGGCTTTAGAATAGTACTAATCTCCTTATATATTATAGTATAAGATAGTAATAACTCTCGACGTAGTAGCTATTACTCTAGGAGAAGAATAAATATAGTAAGGTACTATCTAGGCTAGCGAGTAGTATTAAGCGGATATAGGAAATAATATCTAGCCGGAGGAGAAGAAGATAGAGGATAATTAATAAAGCTAATTAGCGGGCTATAAGAACGTAAGCTACGACTAGCTAGAGTAGGAGCCGGGGTAATAGAGGTACGAGTTTTATAGTAATAAGAATAATAACGTATAGGTATAGGATCTTTATCTTCCTCCTCTTCCTTACCGCTAAAGTTATTTAGTATACTATTATTATCCTCGTAAACCCCTAATTATATCTAATAGATACGCTCCCTATTACGATTAAAACGGCGCTTACGCTTATACTTAGTAGTACGCCGCTTATCCTACTCGCGCTACTACGTATAATATATATACTTACGCTTAGAAGAGCTTAGCCTACGCTATATTATAACCTAGGGTAATAAGCGGCGCGTCGAGCGAGATTCTACCTCTTCTATTATAGTTCTTATACTACGCGTACTACTAATTACTATTAGCGACCTATATTATTACCTACGCGATAAACTAGCTCTTAAATCGCTAGTTTAGCGAGATAGAGTATATAGGGTAGGTATATAAGATATACGAGATCTATAGATAGATTATAAGGTAGAAGGGCGGCTAGAGCGACTTAGTAGAGGTAAGCTAGGCGGAGAGATATTATAAAGATTATTAAACTTAGTTTAATACTAGGAGGAACGAGGGATATCGCGGGAGCTAGGGGAAGTACGGGAAGACTATTAAATATTAGCTAAGATTAATTAGTAAAGCTTAGCTAACTTACGGAAGTACGCGAGGGAGTACGGCGCGAATTTTTATCGCTATCTTTACTATAACTAGAACGATACTATTCTTATTAGTAACTTAAGCTTTAGAATTATTAGGGAAGCTAACTTACTTTATTATTATTTCTAGGAGCTATTAGAGAAGTAAGAAGAATTTAATATAGTAATAGGGTAGGTAAAAGAGCTTAGTATTTAGAAGTAAAATTAAGGGGCTAGGGGAGTATTAATATTATTATTATTACTTAATAAAATAGATTAGTAGCTCGAAAAAGAGGTTCTTAAGTACCTAAGATACTACTAGAAACCTTAATAGTTACTAGCGTATAACTATATTATTAGACCTATTATATATATAATAGTTACCTATAATAGTACCGTTACCCGCTAAAAGCGCTATTAACTAGCTATAATATTATAAAAATAGAAGGTACGGGCTATTAGGAATAGGTTATATTTATATTATATTATAAAGATTAATTCCGACTCTAGTAGGTAGATAAAGGATACTAATTAACTTTAGTATATATTATCTAATATCGATAATCCGGATTAATACGAATAAGATTTATCTAGGATATATAATATATAAGAGTTAGAAAAGGGACGATATATATAAAAGGCTTACTTCTCTATACTAATAAAGATACTAATATTATTTAGCGGAGAAAATAACGGCGGATATAGGGGTATTTAATAGATTTTACGAGTAGATTTTAATTATAGTCTTTACTAGGATTTTTCTATAAAAGAAGTTTACTAGTATTTAGATATTACTACTAATCTACTCTAGTATTATCTATCTTTACGTTCAGATTTATCTTTATAAGGAATAGAGGTAGATAATTATTAGATAGGTAATATAGATAGATAATAGGGTAGGGATAACTTATTATAGTATAATTACCTCGGTATATAGATTTAGTATATAGGATTATTACTAAAGGGCTTTAGTAATAGTTATAAATCTATTAAACTACGAACTTATCTTAATACTTTATCGTCTTTAAGATATCTTAAACCTATTAGAATACTATATTATTCTAATAGTAGAGATATAGCTTTCTTAAAGATACTTAAGTATAGGGCTCCTAATAGGGCGGGTCGGGTCGGGGTTTTAGGGTATAGACCCGGCCTAACTAGGGTCGGGTTAAATAAGGGGAGGGTCGGGTTAAATAAGGGGAGGGTCGGGTTATAAGTTAGGGAATTAAATTTTAACCTACCCAGCTTTCGGGTTAAACCTAAGGGTAAAAGCGTAACTTACTAGGGTATAAATAGTTAGATATATTAAGATTTAAATTAATAAAATAGTAGAGAAATAGCTTAAAAATAAGTCTATAGCTTTTAAAATTAAGATATACCTATAGATCTAATAGAATTAAATAAAAACTAAAAATATACTAAAAATAGGCTAAAAAAAACCCGACCCGTACGTTAGGTTATAACCTAGCCTTAGCGGGCCGGGTCGGGTTAGGTTTTTAGTAGTTAAACCTACCTTAAAAACCTAACCTAACCCTAACCTAATAGGTAGGTTTTAGGTTTAACCCGACCTATTAGGAGCCCTACTTAAGTAGTACTACGGTATAAAAGCCTTTCTAGTAACCTACTATAACCTCGATAAGATTAATAGCGGCTTAGACCCTAAGTCCTATCGTAGTAAGTATACTAAGATAGCTAAAGATAATACGATTATAGTTCTAAGCTTACGTTAGGATTTAATTATAAAAATCTTTATCCTAGAGTATTTCTACTAGATAACTAGTTACTAGGATACGAAGACGACCTTCGCCTCTATTTTACGGTCGTTAACTACTAGGGTAGAAGATAGTATCCTTCTACTCTTAGATAAAGTAGATATTAATAAGTAGGTTAATATAAATATTACTTAAGATACCTATCTAACTATATTATATAGTTTAAAGAAGGTCGGTAACTAGCGACTAGAGGTCTACTTAGACTTATTAGTAGATATAGAGGACGCTAATAGTACTATCGTTAGGATTACGAACCTCTTATATAGGGCTCCTAATAGGTCGGGTTAAACCTAAAACCTACCTATTAGATTAGGGTTAGGTTAGGTTTTTAGGGCGGGTTTAACTACTAAAAACCTAACCCAACCCGGCCCCGCTAAGGCCGGGTTATAACCTAACGTATAGGTCGGGTTTTTTTAGCCTATTTTTAGTATATTTTTAGTTTTTATTTAATTCTATTAGATCTATAGGTATATCTTAATTTTAAAAGCTATAGACTTATTTTTAAGCTATTTCTCTACTATTTTATTAATTTAAATCTTAATATATCTAACTATTTATACCCTAGTAAGTCACGCTTTTTACCCTTAGGTTTAACCCGAAAGCTAGTAGATTAAAATTTAATTCCCCGACCTATAACCCGACCCTCCCCTTATTTAACCCAACTCTAGTTAGGTCGGGTCTATATCCTAAAACCCCGACCTAACCCGCCCTATTAGGAGCCCTACTCTTATAGGAGCGTATCTTAGAGCCGCTACTTAATAGTATTATCCTAGAGGTACTACTAGTACTAACCCTAAGCTTTAGAAAGTCGGGTACTAGTCTCTTCGATTACCTAAAGGAGTAAGTACCTCCTATACCTAAAAATAATCGAAAGCTAGTTCTAGACTACGCTATCTATTAAGAGATCGCTAAGTAGAAGGATTTTAAGAGTAAGTTACTTACGCTATATATTAAGGATAATGCGGTA